>SJJU01002368.1:68311-98073 GCA_012932125.1 Conopomorpha cramerella | reverse complement strand
ATCTAGTGGTAGTTGTTTAGATACAACAAATACTTCTAAATGATAATATTGTGCGCTACTAGCTACTAACTAGCTACGACAGGCTCGGGATAAATATAAGCCCCCCAAGCACAGCGCTCCAAGAAAGAAGTGACAAGCCATATAACGCGCTGCGACTTGTTGAAACAAGCTGAGTTGCACGAAGCGTGACATAACAGCCAATTACAGTGCGTATTTGTTCTATGTCGTGTCTTTCTTGACGCGCGTACTAGGCCTGCAGAAAGCAAGTAGATTCAAGAATTTAACACATACGTTTGAGAAAAATAAAATATCATTACTGTTTATCTTAAAATATAAAAATCCAGAGTCATGATGTTTATTCCCAGTGAACTTTTCACCAAGGCTACCGATATTCCCAAAGTTGGCATTTATTTGTAATTTCGTCCAATTTGAGAGATTGGCTAGATTATATTTCGTTCGTGGCATCCACTGCTGGGCACAGGCCACCCTGGAGGTTATACTAATTTTATATTCATATTTATTAGACATAGACATAGACTAATATTATAGACGTGAATTTAAGTGTATTTATTATGCTTTCATGAAAATACTACTGAATGTATTTTGACACTTGGTGGAGAGATAGATGGTAATCTGGAATAGGAGTAGGACAATTAATAACATATTTGTAGCGTTGGGGTATATATAGGTATACGTAGCCTGAAATAAAAAAAACCAGAATGAAGTGGAACAAAATCGCTTGTTACAAATTCTCACCTAAAAGCAGAGCCTCCCGGCTGTCAGCAAGTATGTCGCTGCCGACGCTGGCCTCGCTCCCCTCCAGCCATGATGGTGTAACCCTGGCGGTGCACCTCACCCTCACCGAGCGACCCGGAGGCACTTGCAGGCCCAGCGCGGTGGATATCAGCCCGTGCGTGTGATGCGTCGGCGCGTACTCTATCAGTAACGACTTGTCTGTCACCTAAGGAAGCAGGTAATGGTAAACTTAATTGTTATAGAAATGACCACATTTTACTATTAGAATAAACTAGATTTTATTCCGAATTTCTTTAAAAAGTTTTTACCATAAAAAAGTAACACGAATATTTTTTTTTACGCCGACTCTCAGTCACGAATATTTTACAGAATTTGCGAACAAACGATGATAACGAGTGGAAAAAACAATTAAAAGGTGCAGAATTTAATTTCAATGGAAAATTCACGTGAAAATAAAGTTACGTTTACGTTTAGTGATTTAGCACCGCTATTGGAGTTCTGACTAACTCATTGTTTCTATCCTACCAATATAATAAACGCCAAAGTTGGTTTGGATAGAATAACAAACATACATTGTTCTTTCACATGAAAACTACTGAAACCTTAAACTAAATAAAACTTTGTAATAAGACAATTTAGTGTACATCGGTGTAAAATATAGCATAGCGAAATTAGTACCTTATCTCATTTTTCCATTCTATTTAATTCAAAATATTGAAATTTGGGGTTATTTAAACTCATTCTAAATAACCCCAAATTTCAATATTTTGTTCATTTACCTGTAATAATTTCATATAAGTTTCCTACAGCAGCGCGCTTATTAGAGAGGGGTTATTCTAAGTCTGAATTCTTTTATTTTTATTGAGTTATTATAGTTATCTCAGTACAATCTCCGACACCAATTCAGAGGATATCTCATAGGTGACCATTGTGTGAAATATCCCGGGATATATTTAACAAGTTCGATATTTGAATGCAGTAGGTACTATCCACAGTTGAACTCCACTGCTAAAGTGGTAATTCCAACCAGTGCACGTCTCAGTTCAGCGAAACAAATCACTTTTATCGGATTAAGCTTGCCAACTCACCGTCTACGTGCCCTTGCCAGGGCCGGCCGGCGACGAGGCTTGCACCCGACACTTGCTTCAATCTATTTCAAGTTATTCGTTAAGTTCTCTTTAAGTTCATTAGGTGGAACGTTTCGGGAATACGCGCGTCATGTAATATTGTTGTCTCAGGACTCTGAACTATGTAGATTAATGTCAAGTGCGATTTAGACATTCACCCCAGATATAGGAATATCATACGGGACGATAGTTTAAATAAATTATTGATACAATGAAGTAGTAGGTAAGTTACTAGAAACTAGCCGTAAATCTATATAATATAATATAGACAGTCAAATTAGTAACTCACGCTTTCGTAAACAAGGGATGTTCATTTGGATGCGAGTGCTAGCGCGTTTTCTGCGATTTACTCAAGAGATGGCGCTACCTACGCAACATGTCCTTTTCCTTGTTTATGAAAAAAGTAGGTGGTAATAATAATGTGGATTTTTTCTTACCTTCTCACCATTAATATCCCAACTGAGAGTGGCAGCGGGATAAGATTTTCCCGAAGTACAGTTCAGAACTATTGACTCCCCGTTTTTGTTCTCTTGATGGTTCCCAGTTATTCTTGGGCCTTCTTTGGGCAAATCTGTTGGAGAAAAAATACATTTACTTATTTATATCACCAATTGAGTTAGGCTGAAATACAACTTGGTTTCTTTGTAAGAAAATACGTTACAATAGCTACCTACTCAAATGGCACACACAAAAGTAGGTAAACCCATTTTATCGTCACCTTTTAGTATGCAAGGTTCCATTTAGGAATAGTTAGAATATTAGGATCGAACATATTACGTCCGACAAATTACCCACATAAATTCGGAAGCTATTGACAATATTGTTTCTTCCTATTTGCGATTCAACACAATATTAATTCAACACCGCGTTTCACCACAGCCGTGAAACATCGCGCGAATCTCAAATTGGCAGCTACAGACAATCGATTTCCACCTTGCCATTAAATGCTATTAAAGGCTCCTATTTCGGTAACGTACATATGCGTCCCTGATTATGTAATATATTCGCCGGTAATAGAACAGAAAACAATGATTAAAAACATTACCATTGTTGAGCCTTGACTATTTATTTATAAAGATTTCAATGTAAATAACCACATAATTAATTTACATCGGCGATGGGCTCACTCTCTGTTGGGGGTATTTTACGTTGGGTAAAATACGCTTGGTGAACCGTGGGCATTTGCTTAGCAAGTTCCTCTACATACCCAGCTTTGGGATTAAAAGGCGTGAAGTGTATTTTTTTTAATAATTTTACATTTAATCTAATGTAATGAATTATGTGTCGGAATCTTGGACTTGCAATCGGGAGGTTACGCGTTCGAGACCCGGCTGTACCACCAAAGAGTCTCTTTTTTAGATTCTACTTACGCTACGCAACATGAAGGTCAACATCGTTAAAACGGAGATGGTTTTACCCCGTTACGTTGGATTAAATATTCTTGGCTAAGTGGTCATCTGCTTAGGTATTAATGCTCCCACTTAAAACCGCGATACGATACCTCATCGCTTGAGCGATGCAACGTAAGTGTGCATATGCGTGAAGGGTATTTTTTTATTTATTTTAAAACTGACATAAATAAGCTAATTGTTGCAATACTTACATAAAACTTCCATCCTGCCCTCGAGTGTCGCTGAGGTGAAACTAGGGGCCTCCGCTGATACCTCGCAGCTGTACATGCCCCGGGACTTGAGGGTCACCGGCGACAACACCACACGGCGGGCGTCTGATTTTGACATCTATTTCCATTAACATAAAACATAAGGTTAGTTACAGCCCGACAACTATTATTAACATACGAAAAGACCTTTCTAGCACTGTACATCATTCACAGCACAAAACGATTCTGAAGGGAATTTAATAGAATGTTACAATATATTTTATAAAAGTAATCATTCACGCATCAAACATAACGTAAGGTAATTTTTATATAGAACAGATTAACCCTATCCCGGGCAGTGAACTGTCCACCAACCTGTTAAAATTGGCTGAAATGGCGTTGCGTGCACTTACCTATAGAATTACCGGTATCAATAAACTCCAGGGGAAGGGTAAAAGTGCACATTTTATTAAATTAAATTTCACTATGAGAACTTTTATAGTACACAAATTACAGCTTTTGTATCCAAAAATATAGGTACTCATAGTTTCAAAACTGATGTAAACAAGAAAGAAAGCGCCACCAGCGCCGAATTACGAGCTTTGGGAGAACCTTAGGGCGTCCTAAAGTTGACTCGTAATTCAGTGTCATTAGACGATTTCATGTCATTGTAAAAACTACCTGATGTTTTACATGGAGTCTCACAAACACTGATGGGCTGGCTATATACTGTATAGTCCGAGCCGAAAACTTCCGGCCTTTTCATTACAATGTATGATGTATATCATATTTTTACAGATAAACTGACCTGTTTCTAGCTGTATAACAGCCATTTTAAAAATAATGACTCTGAAATGTTAAGTTAACTACTAGTTCTTAGTTAATGTTAAGCTCCGACAGTCATTTCTGACACATTATCTCACAGGAACGGATTTATAATACGAACCGCACATGTACCCGCAGGACAAAGCTTTACTCTATACGTTAGTTCAAATATCCAATAGATAATAACCGTCAACAGAATGTTTAGTCATATTTTGGATCCTATGAACACGCCTATAAGTTTGGTATAGTACGTTATGAATAGCAGAGTATCTTAACCAAAGAGTGAGACATATGAGGATGACGAAGAGGAAGGTAGCGAGAAAAGTATTAAAAACTGGTGAGGTGAGCAGGTAATTACGAATATGGATGAAGCGAATGGAGCCCAGGGGTCACCACATAAATTGAGAACTGTAATCTCTCTACCTTTCTAAGAGACAAGATCATCATTTTCCTGCCCTTATCCCACACTAGGTGGGGTCGGCGCAACATGTTTCTTTTCGCCGTTCATCTCTATCATTCGTCATCTCTGCAGTTACACCTTTCACGCACATATCATTTTTCACACAATCCATCCATACCTTCTTTGGTCTCCCTCTCCCCTTTTATCCTTCCACATTCATACTCATCACTTTCTTTGTTACATGGTTTTCATCCCTCCTCATGACGTGCCCAAACCATCTTAATCTGTTACTCCTAATCTTTTCTGTCACTGGTAGGAGAGAGGAGACAAGAATTAAGCGTATATAATATGTAGGTAATGATGTAGAACTGGAAGTGTCGTACACGCACGAAGTGAATGTATGTACAAAAAAATATTTATTGAGTTAACTCACATCAACTTTGATTCCCTCGACTTTGTATGCGAGTTTCGGCGGCTGTATCTTCGGCATGTATCTGTAGAACTCCTCATTGTCACGGTACCATTTGACAGAGTACAGGGAGTCACCGCTCAGCTCAAAGTTGCATTCCAACACGGCCGTCTGCCCCCGTATCCTGTACGCGGGTACAGACACCTTGATCATGCGCAACAGGGATGATTCTGTGGACAAAATATATAGTATGTTAGGTAGGTAAGTAGGAACTTATACCTGACGTTCGCTTAGCCGTTAAAATTGCCGTTAATACAATTCAAATCCTATTTAATAAAAACAATATTAAGTCTTCTTTGACTAAAATATTCCATTTGCAATTATTTAAAGTACTTCCCCCAGTGGGACGCCCGGTATACTACCTGCTTATATTTTTATCCTATTAATAAGTCTGTGGTCCAGTTGGTCGAATGCTTGTCTTACAATTTGGAGGTCGCGGGTTCGAGTCCAGCTACTAGACGTGCACCAATGGAACATTTTTTCAGATACTATGTACCTACGCCACACAACGCTCGGACAGTGAAGGAACCTTATAACGTCGTTGGATTTACCCTGTCACGTTACGTTAAATACGCTTGGTTTACCGTGGGAACTTGCTTAGTAAGTGCCTCTGCCTGCCCGGCTTGGCCTTCAAAGGCGTGAAGTGTTTTTTTTATTAATAAGTATACACCCGAAAGTTTGGAAGGTTTTTGCGTGAAAGAGTAAAAAACATCGAAACATATGTTTTATACTCTTTCACGCAAAAGTTACGAACGAATGTCATTGAAAAATATCAATACGATAACTTATCGATGGTCTCAATTAAAAATGTCGGTAGTGCAATTTTAGGAATATGCACTTTTCTACACCGTTAGATTGGCGATATTAAGATCAGATAAACTTATACGTATTACATCACATAAAGATACCAAAGATTATAAGCTGTTGTAAATTTTAAGTATGCACCACAAGTAGTTTAGTTTTAATATACAAAACTAACATCTATCTTCTCTCCTGAACATGCTCCGTTTTGTAGATCCGGCTTTCTTAATAGGGACCATCGTTATTTTATTATTAGTATAACATCGACCTACGATTTTCCACGGAATCTATATTAAATATTGGGTAAAACTGCCGGCGTAGATCTGGTTTCAAAAATCCGGGGTTATTTTATGCAATTAAAGTTCACTGCTATTTGTAGTTTCTAAAACTTGTCAAATGCTTGGCAAACTTGGCAAAGTATTATGAAACTGGTCTAAGTTGATTTAAGTCAACTGAACGTTGACTTGAACGTTAAGACTATTTACGGCAGAAATTATAGTGATTATACAAGCTGATTTGGAAATACCATTTTCTATCTTACACAAGTTTATTTTGACAGCAGGTGTTAATTTCCCGAAATCAAATCGTACTTCTCATACAAACTGCTACTTCAGCTGACTGTGCATTTTAAGCAACTTAAAAAAGTAGTTATAGCACCAAAAATTAACCAAAGATAAGCATTCAGCTTACCTTCGTTGTTTGCCCGACGTTTCAACACAACGTATCGTTCTGTGTTGGTTAATTTTGGCGCTACAATATCAGTTTTAAGCTTTTAATATCATATCAGTGCGCGTTTCCTTAAAATAAAATATTTAAAAAAATGTCTATGTCAATTCGACCGTATAATACTGCTTGTAAAAGGGCCCCGAGCAATGGTCTTAGATACGTTGTCGGACTCGGACAACTTTTACTATGGCGAGAATGTTGGGAAACGAAAAATTCACCTTAGCTTCGTTATTTGCTCGATTGATGACTCGAATTTCGACACAGTTACATGTGCCGTGCTCACAAGCTGAGTAAATGCTTCATTATCATCATCAACCCATATTTATCCACTGCTGGACATAGGCCTGATTATTGTTAGTTAATTTCTTGCCGTAATACCCGGTTTAAACTATTAGTATAGCTGGCAGTCGTCAAACAGCAGTAGATACTGAATAAAATATTGCCTAAAATAACAAATAATAATACCTAAACATAACAACATTCCAAACTAAATTCCTCAGTAGATTATGTCTTTCAACTAACATGATAACTATAATAAAACACAGGTCAGCTAACAACGATTTATACATTTTAAAAAGGAAACGAAACTTACTAGTAAATCGATGTTGTCGACGGATGAACGAAGAAGCATTTCTACTAATTATTTCAGTTAATTCGTAATTATTGTCCCTTACTCGTTATTACAATAACCCATTGCATATTTGGAACACTTTCGATAAGCTGGGGATGCGATTGCACATTATTTCTATTGTTATTATATTACTATTCTATTGTTACTACCTACCCCGCATTGATATTATAAAAGACGTGAAGTGTATTTTTTTCTTCAATTTTTATTGAGGCCTGATCTGCGACGAAAAAAAATAAATGCTGTTTACTTGCAAGTTACCTAAGCCTGCTACCTGTTCACTAACCTGGGCTTCAGGTCTGGTAACTCTTCTACTAGCATCGCCTTTTCATCACAACGACAAACAGTTTGTAGTAATCATTCGCTGACTCGGCAAACGTTGTTTTTCCAATACACATTGAAAGTGTTCCAAACCGCATCAAAATTCGTTACATAGTTTTAATGATCTAAGCGTACTTAGAGACAGACAACGGAAGGCATTTTTATTGTTTTGATATTGAAGACCTCAGATAAACAGTTATAACGTGGCGATTACGAAAGAGAAGCAGACTTGGCAGTACCTTTCTTATTTCACGCATCAGAGTACAACACACAGTTGTTTACTACATCTAGTAGGTAAAAAAATTTAAACAGAATGTGTCCAATAATAAAGTGTAGAAATTGAACAATTTCATAGCATTGGTGTCAACATAAAAGTACCTTGATACAGTCGTGGACATCACAGAGCGAAAAATCTCCTGCTCTATTTGATTTTTGTTTCGTAACACGTCATTATATGTAAATTGTGTTGCAATATTTAGTTTATTTATATATTTATTAAAGTCCTCACTCATGAGTGCTGGCAGAGTACCAGCGTCACGGGCAACCGTGGCAGTATGCTGAGTCGGCGTCTCTATTTTGCTGACAGACACAGGAACGATAGATAGGAATGCTGCATTTAACATGCACTGTATGTGTAATCTATTGTACTCAATTGATGTTTGTGTGTTTTTAGTAAAAATAATATGTCTATGTAATTTTATAGCGTTTGCCACTTATCGTATGAAAATCTAGACACTAACTCGACTTTTCTAAACATAATATACTTGTGTGTCTATACTATACTATTACATATATTATATACATTTTTTTTGTTGTTGTGGGGCTCTACAGGGACTTGTCGTGCCCATTATCACTGCGACCATTACAGATCTATTGTGATCGCCACCATCTATATTATATATATACGCACATACACGTCGCGCGCGTTTCCCAATCCAATACATCTGTACCAATATAAAATTCTACTTTTAAATAAGAAAAAAAAAACAACCAAAACTAAAACGAACGGAACCAAACTTCAGAATGTGTTGGAACCTGAAGAAATGTTCATGGGAGCACTTTGAAACACAAATCTACCAACAAACCAAATTCATAATTGACGGAATAATTGCGTTACATTGTTTGTTGCCTATAAAAACAAAACAAAAAACACGCAAACGAATTGAGAATCTCTCCTTTTTTAACTTGGTTCAAAGTTGTTTGACCTATAGAATGTCGTGAAGGCGGTTTTTTGTTTCATTATATTTCGAATTTATTACCAGTGAATAGAGTTCAAAATCTGTGACGCAGATTTGCACCTACACGGTAGCGGTTAAGTAATTATCAGAATTTTTCAATAGGTAATAATTTTCTTTCCGGAACAAGGTCGAAAGTTAGAACTGACTTCAAATAAAGCTTTTTCAACTATTTGATTAGTCGATAGGTAAAAATCCCGTACTGAATTTTATTGTATATTTTCATAAAATGCTTTGAACACGTGTAAAAACTAACACCACACTGGACATATTTTACGAAAGATACATTGCCTAATTGGTATCTTCTTTCTTCTCTACCCTCTATCTAATTTAAAGATATTGTAAAAGTTTGTTTCGTTCCATTTTTTCGGGATATTTTGCACACGGACACCAAACTAGGATACACTCTGTACGTATAAGTAATTCCATATATACCTTTTATATGCATATATAGATAAATAAAACACCCAGACGCACACAACAAATGCCTTAGCTCATCACTGAAGCATTATCTCGGTGGTGGGTATTGAACCCGCGACCGTCGACATCGAGGTAGATGCTCTGAATATTCATGCCGGCAATTTTGTCCATTTATTTAACTTCCTTGTTCCTAAATTCCTTTTCCTAAATGGTACCTAACCCTTGAAGCTCTTAACGCACGTTGCGTAAGTATATGTTTATTTTTTTATTATTCTACAACAAAACACACATTGCCTTCATCCCATGGTAAGTAGTACCACTTGTGTTATGGAAATAAGACAACGAGACAAACGTGCTTATACCCATTTTCATTTTTATTTAAATACATACACATATAATACACACACAAATGACACACACATGTATATAACGCATACATACATACTTATATAAAGATTGTGTCACACAGTAACGAGACATCCTTACTAATATTATATTATATATAATTGGAAAGTGAGTTTGTTTGTTCCGCTTTCACGCCGTAACTACTAAACCGATTGCTTTGAAATTTTGGAGACGTAAGGTTAGAAGTCCGGATTAAATAATAGGGTACTTTTTATCCCGAAAAAAATTATATTCCCGAGGGAAACTAAGATTTTTCCGTAGGAATGATAAGTTTTCTTATGCGGTAGATATAAAGGACAACTCTTTATACCTACCGCAATATAACCGAAGTCCACGCGGGCGAAGCCGCGGGTGGAGAGCTAGTTTTCAATAATTGGCAGTGTAATTTCAATAAAGTTCATTAAAAATGTCGGTCACCTGCTATTTTAATCCTAGATAATTTTTAACAACGTAAGTGAATAAGTCACTATGTGAAGTTTTAACGCATCTCAATATATTGTTTACGACATGGATATTTGAAAAGGAAAAATATGTTTCAAAAAGTATAGGTACGTCAGAGAACATTTTTTTTATTCAATACTATGTCGGTAGTAATATCGATGTTTCAGATTCGCTTTTCGGTGCCTTACTTTGAGCTTGACGGCAACAGAAAAGTATTTTCAAATTGAAAACCATACGCACCTATTCCAGTCATCCTTGACTTGTCTCATAAAACTATTACTTACAACCAACGCTCTGTCAACTTATTATGCAAACGTGAATACGACTCCAGTTCCATTCACCATAATTCTATATTTGCCTTTTGTTCATTTTCGCTCGGAGCTATTTTATTAACACTTTCAATTTACCGTGAACTAGAAATGCATACGTTTTTGTACAATGCGAGTTCCAACTTAGCTTTGCAATTGAGAAGTATACGTAACCTTTATTAACCCTTATGCCAATGTGCGGAAGGGTCAAAATTGGGTCATGGGTGGGTAGCTGACAAACATAACATTTCCCGTCTGTGTGATGTGAACACAGCCGGTCTCATGTATGTAAATGCCTACTTAAGTATAAGAAAGGTTATCCATGGAATTGATTCTGAGAATATTGTTTCGTAAATGGGGTTTTCAGTTTGGTATCGAGCAGTTTATCAATAAAGTATGCATTATTTATTAAGTACGAACCGATATTTGCTGTCTATATAATGCTCATCTGGCGAACAAAGTAGTGGTTTAAATATCTTTCAAAGTAACTTTTTGATGCTAACCTTGCAGACTGAATACTGAATTCAAATTCAAATAATTTATTTTTCATCATTATAAGTGCTATAACATACAGATATACAGTAGCTTAACACAAAGCTTGATGAACGTTATTTATGACTTTAAAACAAAAGTAATCGTCCCCGGTTCGAATTAATTTTTCTCACTGGCCAGAAGAATCGGGAAGAAACTGGCATCTTTTCAAATCGCCAAAAATTTAAATTTAAATTTAAATTTAATAATCTTTACCGAATTTTAATGCCAAAAATATAGGTTGAGCTGAGCAAAAGCTCACAATGTCAAAGCTTCTTGAAAACCGTGACCGTTATATGGTTCACACACCTTAAGGTAGATCGATTTCATCGCTATGATTTCTTTCACCAGGTGAACTTTGCGTAGTGTAAATTGGCTTCAAAAAAGGACCCTTACTATTTGTAGGTACACGTTCAGTAGGGTAGACCGAGGCGGATCGGATCACAGGGCGAATAAGATCGAAATAAGTATACCATAGTCACTCATCTCTCGGGGAAGGAGAGGAATAGAGATGTGTACCTATGGTTGCGTTCGGCAACGCGCGGAATTGGAAAGATTTTTCAAATACTTATTGTGATCCGATTCACCTCGGGCCACTATACCGTTAAACGTACGTTTAGCCGTGGGGTGACGCCGAATAGAATACATGTGTCACCACACCAGTCCAACTTTTCCCGTTGTAGGGGCCGTAAGAAGTGAGGGAACCCTTTAGAGGACGGGCAGCAGTGCTTTGTGCGAGTTAAACCACAACACCGTGGCTATTATTGGCATTTCCCACCAAATGATCATGGAAATCATTAGGGGAGGCCCTTGCCCAGCAGTGGACGTCGTGTGGCTGATGATGTTTTTTTGTATAGCCAGTATCGAACTCATATCCTCTCGGACGTTAAGTCCAAGTAGGCACCTAAATTATAACTAGGCCACAGACCATCCTACTATGCTACTAATATTATAAACGTGAAAGTTTGTATGTGTGGATGGATGTTTGTTACTATTTCTCATAAAAACTACTCAATGGATTTCAATGAAACTTTACAGTAATATAGCCTATACAATAGAATAACACATAGGCTATATGTTATCCCGAATTTCCCACGGGGTCGGGACAAACAGCGGGTAACACTGCCAGGGTAAATCTAGTTCAAATAATAATTATAAAACATTGACTTCATTTAGTGTGTGTATTGGTGAATGTCTATTCAGACCTATGTCCAGAAGTGGACAAATATGGGCTGGTGATGACAATGACAGGATAATGTGCTCTTCAGTCTAAAAACAGACCCTTATGTCTTGCTGTTAGTTTAGTAAGGGATATTGAATGTTCTTATTGCGTGGGGTTTCCTAATTGAATTAATAATCCCTTTCAAACTCCTCACATCCCATAAGTATCCTTTGTACATCGTGTTTACGGATACAGTGTAACACATATTATGACATGTACCCCGGCTGTGTTACCAATTTATCCCGGTCCGTTGCTATAATCTTTTACCGATGTATAAGCAACGTTGCATTAATATTCAATTGAAATCCGTTCTGTATTATTTATGTAACAGAGTTTCTAACAGATTTCTGCCCGCGGCTTTGCCCGCGTCGACTTCGGTTATATTGCGGTATAAAGGAATATTTTTGTTTTCCCTCTGGAATATCATTTTTTTCGGGATAAAAAGTACCCTATTATTTAAACCGGACTTCTAACTATACGTCTGCAAAATTTCAAAGCAATCGGTTCAGTAGTTACGGCGTGAAAGCGGAACAAACAAACAAACTCACTTTCCCATTTATAATATTAGTAAGATTAGGATTGTTGTCACGAGTTGTTGAATGTTTATTGTCAAGGCCTGTCTTTCTTTCATAACCGTACTGTACTAGCTACAAAGGTGTAGATACTTATGTTTATAGTTAAGTACGAATAATATCATAAGAAAAGCCGTCGTAGCCTATGGCAATATAACAGCGACACTTAGTTTAGGCTTAAAACGCTTGAACTGTATTTTTTTAACATTACAAGAAATGTTAACGTAGAGTACGCGGTACAGTCTGAAGGTCTTCAATTTGCGGGTTAGTAGGTACCTAATGAACAAGTGTGCTCCATCGTAGACCATATCGCTGCTTAACATCAGTCAGGATGGTGGTCAAACGTGTTTAAAAAAGAAAAAAGAATATGACACTGCAGCGTGGTTAATAGGTACAGTCGGCCAAGAATCCGCTCTACCAGCCTAAGGTTGAAACTCATATGAATGTCATTAAACATTAAGGTTCATTGTTCACTTGTCACAATATACCAACACTACCTTATTGATGTTTTAGTGACACGGGAAGTGTCATCGAAACTGATAGACCATTTTCTTGGCCGACCGTACCTTTAAACATATCAGGTATTTTTGAACATATTTGGTATATATTTATTACTAGGTTTAGGTATGATTGGGTATATATATATATATATATTATATATACCTACATATATTAATACATGTGTGTATATGTATAACTATGCGTATGTATATATACTATGTATTTTTATTATTTTACAATATTATTGACGTTATCGATCAGATAGCAACACTTGCCAGCCCCAATACTCTATCTGTTAAGCTCCTGTAATCTTTAAATTTGGTTACCTGGAAGAAATCGCTATGAGCGATAAGGTCGCCTTTTGCAATTTTTCCATTGTATTGTTTTTTTACATTCGTAATGTACATTGTGCAATAAAGAGTATATTCATTCATTCATTCAGGTAAACCCTTGACACAATGGATAAGTCCGTAGATGTTTCATAGCTTTTCAGCTCTTTCATTTGACCAATAAGCGCTTTTAAATGAACAGTTTTCAGAATGTTCTAATTACATACTGCGTGTAAAAGGACCACGAGCAAAACGGTCTTAGAAAGGTACTTTCCATTTTCCCGCATTCCCGCCATAGTAAAAGTAGTTGATATTGACGAGCCCAACAACGTTGTTAAGACTATTATTGCTCGGGCCATTTTAAACGTAAGTATAGCTTTTTATCAATTTGCTGTCCACGGCATTGACAAACAATAGAATTACAAAATAAAAAAAAAAACGACTACCTATTCATAAGTCAATTTTAACTTTAATCCGGCACAAAACAACGGCATCAACTTTAAAAAGCTATCGTAAAAAGAAATTACTTCTAAAGTTCTGAAAGTTTTCCTCGGTAATGTTATTGGTACTTTGTTGTTCGTTGCGTCTTACCGCACGTTTCCACTGGCCAAACAGGCACCAGGACATACACGTTTGACACATATAAGTACGCTGGTTATCCCGTATTAAACGAACATCTGACCACTAGACCCATGTCAAACATGTGTTTTCTTGTGCAACGGTTAGGCTCTTAAACCTCTGGTGTCAGTGTTACGTGCAAATTTTTGGACACACAGTTGTACTACGTCATAATGTTCATTCTTCTACATAATTATTACGTAAAGATATTAATTTCGAGTCATCCTCTTTCATACCTCGTAGTAGGGGTCCACCTATAGGTAAAGCGGTTCCATACAAATTATTTAATAAAAATTTGTTTCACGGAAATGATGAAAAACATAGCGGTTGTACAAAAATGCCTAAACTTATAAAAAAGTGATGAAAAACGTAAACAAATTTCATTTTGAACTGCCCATCGACTTGACCGAATTACCAAGTGATTTCTGCATGGAGTTGATACTTTTCAAGATTAAACCAGCTACTACAGCAAAGGGGGACTCTCTTTACTGTAGTAGTAGTCTTTCCCATAGTCCAACCAAAAAACCCGCTGTCTGGTCTCTATGTACGCTTCGATCTTTAACACTAACGTAACGGAAATTATTGCGGTTTTTTTTTTAAGTTTCTTTAATGAGGAAGATTATCATGCATAAATGCATAATACGTTAGAGAAAAACTTTAATGAAATTACACAATTTGTAACTTCTTCATATTGTATAAACGGTTGGAGAGCTATAATATTTGATATGTAGTTAGCTGACACTCGATTAACTAGTCTTAAATCTATCTACACATTTCCACGGGAACCGTACCATCGGGGTACAGGTAGTTTGCCCCTGAAACTAGGTAGGTACTCTAAATCGTTAAATTTAAAAATGAAAAAAAATTGTCGAATTTCGTAGAATATTTACGACAATATTATTAAAGCGGAATTTGATAGTGGTCGTACAAAATAGGTACATAACGGATAACCGACTCATTACAGGCCGATCAAAGTACTAGCGATTCAGATCAAATTGAATAGTAAAAAATATGAAAGAGCTCTCAGAAATTGTGGTTTTATTAACTAAAAACGTTACATGAAATGGAAATGAAAGATTCGTATGAAAAATAATGATAAACCCCCTATTTTGGTTCGATCGACACAAATTGTATAGCATAAAAAAGTATCTTAGTTACTTTATACCATTAACCCACTTGTTACTACCGTCGTTTTAAAATAACGCCATTTTCCGACTTTCCCAGATGAAGTAGATTTTTTTCAGTACCTATTTTACCTATGGTATACATGAACCTGCTTATTTGGCTAAAATAATTTGTTCCCGTAAGAAGTGGGTTAATGAATATTTTTTATACCCTAGAAGTCTTTTCCAGGAAACCGTAATGTGAAATTCCTCCCAACAATTTGATTAATCCCTTCAGTTAATCCCAACCCACATAATCAAAAATTTTCGATGTGACAATCGTGATGGGGTCGTGGTCAGGGCATCAGCCTCAGGTACGACGCTCGCAGTTTCGTTCCCAGTCTCTAGCATTGCAGACGCATAATTTGTGTCCTTCTGAGTGATTTATTGTCTCTGTTACTATTGTATAGTCGCAACAGAGTATCCAATTTTTGTGTAAAATTAATGTCAAAGCGGGATATTTTTAATTTTTTGTGAAAATATCCCCGGTATAATAAAATTGTAAATTAGTACTCTACGTTCTTATAAAATAATACGTTGTATTATTATAAATACCTACATGTGAAAAAAGCCTCGAGGTGTGATTTTACTTTTTTAAATATTTATTTCGATGTAATCACTACAAGACTAGAAATGTAATTCCAGACACTTAAATCTGTTTGCATCAGATTATGAACTTCTATTCCTAGATCCTCTGGTCAAGTTAAAAATGCATTTCACCCACTCATTAATTAGTGAGCTTTTGGAAAGGAAAAGATTAAGCGAAGATTTTCAACTGCCGCAAAGTAATTTCTTCTGAGCTTATCCGTATTTGGAATGACACGTTAAGACGCGGTTTCCGGTTCTTTCCTCGAGTAGCAATCGTGATCGTTAAGCTAGGATTGTAACATCTTTGCAGCTATGTTAACATCCTCTTTAATACTGAAACGGAAACACGATCTACTTCTAACAGTAGTAATTTTAATAGTCCACCAATCTGCATGTCCACTGCAGTCTTTATTAGTTAGACTTACTTCATGAAAAAGATCAGAATTTTTCTACTAAACTGAATGTAATTAAAGACGAGAAAAGAGAATCGCAAAAAATATTATTTTTAGAAAAATAGAGACAAGCGTTGTAAAACAAAACTCTACATATTTTTTAAAAAACATACCTTTTATCAGCAAATAAAACACTATCAACACAGCATACATTGTCACAAAATAGTTTTTTTAAAGTCTATTAACCAAAAATCACGACACAGAAAAACACTTTGACTACATTAGCAATCGCACCCATTTCACTGCGTTAATTTCAGCTTTTATCACTTGTTGTCACGTAACGTTTTAAATTCGGCGGCGATGGCGAGACGTGGCGCGAGTTGGGAGAGAGACGTCCGCTCGCGTCGGGTGCATGATCGCGACTGAGGGCGGGAGAGCCCCGGCTGGCTCAGACAGGGTGGGTATTCCGGCTCACGGCTAACACGGTTTCTTTCCACTTATTCCGCACCGGCCCACTCGAATTCACGGTGCTTTTCAAACAAATTCAAGACCAAGAGTTGACGATGTTATTTTTTACTTTCCAGTCCAAGAGTTGCGGCTACACATTTTTTTTTTAATTAACAAAAATCTTTTCAGAATCTTCTCAGTCGCTGCTTCTGTATGGAGTAGATTTTTTCTTACAACTACTCACCTCATTTTAAATGATGATATTAAATTAGAAAATGTAGGTTCGACAATAATAAGTATGTACGGTAAGATTCACTCTTGGACTCTTTAAGATTAAGAGGCGTGAACATATTGAACGAATGAACGATATTAGGATGAATGAATCTTTAAACCAACTCATTATTAGTTCAAAATCTCTTAGTCTGCTGGAACATTAGGCTGGTTTTAGATAGGTATTTTTCTAGTTGCCTTAGTTAGCCCAGTTAACGAGAACATTTAATCACAGAGTAGGTTAATATTTGACCAGGCGTTTTTGTGAGAAATTGTTATGTCAATTACCAAAATTGAAATAAAACCATGTCTTTTTAGAAATAAGAAATAAATATACTTCACCCCTTTTAATCGCAAAGCGGGATAGGCAGAGATACTGGCTAGGCAAATGCTTACGGTTCACCAAACGTATTTGACCCAGCAACGTGAGGGAGGATGAGACCACACCGTTTTAGGGGTCACACACCACGTGGTGTGCAGGTTTCAACCTGACGGTGTCCTTCACTGTATGAGCATTGTGTACTTTTTCTTTTTGAAAATATATGATCATCTCGTATTATCCCGTTTTCGTGTAAATTCTGGGATCAAAGATTAATAATTATTATTTATTTACAGGATTATTATTTTCAATCATGCAGAATGTACATTTCCGGAAATTGATTTCTATTTTTATAAAGATTCAGAGTGAATCGGAAATACCCTTTTAAAGCCAAATTGTACACAAACACAGACATATCCACGTACGCACTCATCTAATTTTCGATCAGGGCACTGACCCCTACTTAAATGGACACAGTGGGATCTACCGGAAATACTTTTAAGGCAGTTCAAAAGTTATTTCAAATCCACCATGTACGTAAGTATTGTTTTAAACTTTCGTATTCTTGTACCTACAAAAGTAAAAGAAGTTATATTCAGTTGAACTCAGTAAGGTCGTGATAGTTCAAAAATGGCTGGGAATCACGAACGTAAGGGGGGAGGGGGGGGGCTATAAAAAGCCAGGAAGCGTGCGTGACCACTGGACAATGCAAATAACGTGTCGCTTTTACTACTTACTTACTGAAAGAAATAGTTCCTGTTGATAATGTATAATCGAACGACCTCCCGTACCCCAGAACTGAGGTAGATAATGGACTCGTGAATTTGTTAGTAACTTCTGTGCGCCTGGTGTGCTTTATTACACAACATTAATATCAATATGCAAATACTTGTCATCACATTTCCCGCTTTTTTATTTCCAATGCAGGGTACGTAGAGGCACTTGGTAAGCACATGCCCCTGGGACACCAAGCGTATTTAATCCAACGTGACAGGGGATCAGCCTATCGCTGTTGTAGAGTTCGCACACCTTGTGGTATGCTGATTTCATCACGATGTTGTCCTTCATCGGCTCCAGGCTCTGAAAGTTTTTTACCCTCTTGAAAAACATGCTTTTTGGATATTTGTTACAAATATAAAGTGGGGATTACTATTTTTTCATTTCAATGCCTCATTATTTCAGAGAAACATGTATTTTATCCGGAAATACCCTCGGGAACCTAATTTAACGTGAGCAGCTAGAACAAGCAGCAGCAAACAGCTAGTACATTCATCAATTGGATAATATTATAGAGGTCAGTGACATCTGGCTGTATTACAGCACGCCTACACTCGTACGTTTAGGCCAATAATTGTCGACGAGACGTTGCCTGGGAGACAGTGTTATTAAATTCGAATCTTTTAAATTATAATAAATAATACAGAACAAAGTAGAACGTTTCTCACGCATTTTCCATTGTCAATTCATCCATGCAAAATATAAATCACGAAGATTGAAACTTGTTGAAACAAAATAAAAAGAACCGACTTCAAATTTTACTTGTCATATATGTGGTTTTCTCATGGATGCCATTGTCGGAACTGAACCAAATTTATATGGGACCAAACGGAAAACACCAGCTTTCAAATAAAACAAAACATCCAAATCGGTTCACCCAGGCGAAAGTTCTGAGGTAACAAACATTAAAAAAAAATACAGACGAAATGAGAACCTTCTCCTTTTTTTTTGAAGTCGGTTAAAAAAACATTGGTGTTTCCCTGAGAAAACTATTTTTGTTTTAAGACGGACAAGATTCCAACAGTTTAATAATAAATCAAAGAGATTTCGTACTTGAAAGTGTACAATGGGATGTCACTTTTACAAGCAAAATAATAACAAAAAAAATGTAAACAGAAGATTTTTTTGTTTCGTTTGAAAAACGACTCAAGTTTTTTTTCCTCTTTTACGAGCAAGCCCGCTAACTCATCACAGGACCGTTTATTAACTTTTGGTTTCCTTAAAAATCTCCAAAGGGCCTAAATTAGCTAAATAATTCTTACGGAAGTAATTCTTATGCCGTGTTCTTTTGCTGTAGTTACCCTTTGTGGCTTCTACTTGCTTGTTTATGATTCCATTAGAATTTCCACCCCTATTCCCAGATAATTATGGTCGAAAATTGTAATCGAGAAAGCATTCGAATTTTTGTTTCCGTTCTTGCAGCCACTCACTACATTCGCTGACAAATGAAATAAAGGCTAATTAATTTCTTGTCTGGCATTATTTTATTTAACAGAAAGTGAGTATTTCAACAGGTGGCCCTTTATTCATTTTTATTGATTCGTTGATGACTAAAGAATTGACTGAAAATAGAAACGATTGGAATTGAATGATTTTGTAATTTTGGAATGAGAAATTCAAAGACAAAAACTTGTATTCAAATCGATCCCACGCAGTTAAAAATACTTAGACTTGGACGTGACCTTTCCTGTAAATTGAAATTGTTATGACGTAACTTTAATTGTTATACAGGAGTTCAACTCTGAACACGGTACAAATATTCCGAAGTGTCACTTAGTAGTCTTGTTCAATTTGTCAGATATGAAATAACCAGAACCATCAGAAGACCTGTAGTAATTTTGGTATATGTTATACCACGTTGAGACCCAAAGAAAGAAATCAGGTATGCAGCGCCAGCCATGGTATGTAATTCTGTCACTACATTTCTATTAATGATCAGCACTGGTTATCTGTTTTCTTTCTGTGTGTATGCTCCTAATGATTGCACGTTCTGACCATGTGGTCTTCTCTCATACTTAGAAGTGTCTAAGACCCCATGTTCTGAAAGTCCTAGAATGTTCCTGTCGTTCTGTGTTTTCTTCGTGCTTTGTCAGGTGAACAAGTAACCATATCATGCCCGTCCACTGACATTCACTCCTTGACATACGCCTTCTAAGACGCACCACGATTATCCCTTCCTCCACCAATGCGGACCTGCTGTTCTGACGTGATGACGATATTAGTATTAGCCGCATTTTGCTAAGTAATTAAAAGTTTCAACTACAAAAACAGAAAAAAAAATGTCTGTCAAAGTTTTAAACCGAATTCAAAAGTTGCCGACTCCTCAATACCACCTAGGCATTTCCCCACCGTAGTTGAGGAGAAGGGTACCCTCCACTGTTTTCCCAAAGCATTACAATTTACATTTAAACAAGACAAAGCGACAATCTCCGCGGGTTTCCCGACTGCAATGTCGGCTTGTGTAAATCTGCTCGCCGTCTCTTTGTACCCGCGGCCGCCGAATGAAAGATCCCACGATATAAATTTAGTTTATGTTATTGTTAGGATAATGACCCTTATTACGTAATGAAATATTATCGTATTTTCCAGAGTGCTGGCTGAGCTGGGAAAAATGTGAAAAATTATTAATGTTAAAAATACTGACTGAATTGGGGTAAGCAGAGATAATTGCCACCACTTTTCGCCAAGCATTTTAATTCAATGCTAGTGGGACATAGGTTTCACAAGACTTTTTGTATATGCGTTTGGACTTTTGGTAATCTACTTAATTATAAACCACAACCGATGAGCGATATTAAGCGACACTAGGAGCGGAGACTCATTAAATGGGTGATCCCCTTTAAGTGGTTTTTGTCGAGTGTTTTCGTGTTTTGGGCGTCATGCTGAGCTGTAGTGCGACTCCCGGCTCCTGTCTCGGCAATAGCGACTTACAAACATTCACTTTTACTTTCTTGACATCGGCTTTCCTCTACGTAGAATTTTGGAGCTCGGGTCACCAGCCAATTCAAATAAATAAATAAATGGGGAGCATGGGTTTCCAGTGCAAGTGTGGTGTGCAACCGGGGTAAAAGGACTAGGCAGAAGAAGAAACAGAAGACTTTTTAATACGTAGATATCTACTCAAGACTTAAAAAAAAGGATCACTAGATATACAAGATCGCTTCAAAGCTAACCTGTACCACTACAGACCATGTCTACAGCTAATGAAATAAGGACAATGAGATACAATTTAAAGTGACAATAGCATTCAAATTAGGAACAGCCTCTTGCTAAGACCTTATGTATTCTGATTACATGCAAAGCACGACAAGGAAAGTCGTATTTAATTGTTGGAAAGTAAGCACATCACGTACCTTTGGATACAATAAGGGCCTTACTAGTAACGGGGGAACAACTATGCTGATGATATATCAAGCTCAACTTGTCATTTGCATGTCAGATACAGAATAACTATATATAGACTTGTAATACGTTTGTGTAAGTGATGTTTATTCTTAAGCTGTACCTATATTTGTAGACTTTAAAAACAACACTTTCGCGACCAGAAACCGTTAGTCTTAATCTGTATAAAAGTGTTAATAAGCTCGACGATTGATTCCTTCCCCATGTTGAATGTTCGCTATGTTGCTGTCACTCATTCATGTGATCGAAAAAATACAGCCCCTATCTTTATTTCTACGTCCCGAACTAGCGTGAGGCATTTCCTTATCTAATCGTGTCTTATCGGATTAACCAATACCAATGTTTCTGTGCTTACAATAAAGAAAAAACCTTCGAAAAAAATAACTTGATACCGTGTCGTGCGATGTTACTCGGTTAATTTCGGCTAAAAGCGCAGCGATTATTTAGATTCTAAGAATAAAATAACTGTCGAATTCAGTACAGTAATTTTTGAGATTATTCGTATCAAATATTGTAAAGTACAAATATTCCCTATTTATAATATTACTATACAGAGATATTATCATGTTTTTATATTTTAATGTACATTTAATATTTCAACTTTGCAAAATGAACAATCAGCAGGACGTAATAACTCTGTAATTTTGCGAGAAAATCTCAAACTCATTCGCAAAATCATCTTTTTTTTATCACTATGAACAAGCGTTTGACCACCAACCTGCCTGATATTAAGCAGCGATGTGGTCTACGATGGAACACACTTGATCATTAGGTACTTATTCACCCTCGACTTGAAGACCTTCAGACTGTACTGCGCAGGAAAAGCAGACTCCGGCAAGTCGTTCCACATCCTGGCGGTTCGCACTATGAAAGTAGACGCAAACGTTCGTGTAAATGGCAAATCCACCTGGTATGGATCACGTTTTGCCGTTCTCCTGGTTGTCCTATTGTAAAAACGCGATGGTGGTATTAGGTTATGCAGCTCCGTAGCATACTCTCCGAAATGCACCCGATAGAAGACAGATAGGCTCGCAACTTTGCGGTGATGCTCTATGCTTTATAGCCGAGCATCAAACAGCCTGTTGTCACCTATGAGTCTTCTAGCACGCCTCTCTATTGTCTCCAGAGCCTCAAGCTGGTATTTTGCTGATCCATCCATCTTTTCCAAAATAAATATTTAATTTAAAAAATCTATATACAAAACCAAAGAAGTAATACGGGGAATCAAAACGACCGTAAATTTATTTTCACTGTCAAAACATTATATGCGATTCGGTTCAATTGAAACTTAACACATTTAATTAAAAGTAGGTTGTTATAAAATCATTGAATTGGGTATCAGTTGAGTTTAAATAGATATCTACTGAACTGTTCAAATTATATTGTAATTGTTAAAAGCTTTTGTGTTTCCGACTGCATTGATTTTTCAGTTGTTTATTAAAACACGTTGTTAATTTACTTTTATGAATTAAAATATTATATTGTACTATTTTAATTGTATAATAACGTGGTTGCGTTAATGACTCAAATAGGTGTATTTGTAGGGTTCCGTAGTCAAAAGACAAAGAACAGAACCCGTATAGATTCGTCTTGTCTGTCTGTCCGTATGTCACAACTACTTTTTTTCGAAACTATAAAAATAATGTTAACTTCTTCTTGGTAGGAAGATATTTCATGTGAACCGCGTTAAGATTTCTTTGGGCTTGTCAGTTTGAATGAAAAAAAATTCAATCCCCATACAAAATGTAGATGATAAATTGTATGGGGATCGCATTTGATTCCCGGAGCATTTTTGCCTCGGGAATCAATTGTCTCTTTTGTATGGAGATGAAAAACATTTTTCACGTGATTTTTTTTATGTGGGAAAATGAAAAAAAAATTCAATCCCCATACAAAATGACATCTCCCGAGGCAGAAGTTTGTCTATTTTGTATGGGGATGAAACATTTTTTTTGCGTATCCCCGCATTGTCGCCATAGTAAAAGTTCTTCATATTTTCGAGCCCAACAACGTTTCAAAGGTCATTTCATTGTTCGGGGTCCTTTTACACGCAGTGTATAACATGAAGCTACAATACACCCATGCGAGTGGATAATCTATGAATAGGTTTTTAGAAATGATATGTAATAGGTTTTCAATTTTAAAAAATGTACACTAAATAGTTTGCGCTACCAAAGTGAGTGTGAGTAGTGCAGAGACACTACCAAAGTGATAAATTGTGAAACTGCTAAAGTATGATAAAATTAATAAAATATATATGATGTAAGTACTCTGAAAACTTCCACCGAAAATTGGTTTTGTATGAAATCTAGCAATCTTTTACTACAAGATCTTTTATATTACTTGCTTACTTGCCATGAAGTATGGACCAGTCCAACTCTTGACCGCTTTTTTTAATACACTGATTCCATTGTATATTACAAAATTATTCTAAATATTATTATTCTACCTACTAATTATAAACTACTGGTAACCTGAGACGAAAATTAATTTTTTTTTATTACAAGCTTTATTACTACGCGAAAAAATCATGTCTTAGTTAATCACTAATCATTTATTTATATACCTACGTATTCTAAAACAATCAGCACATTAGTGTCACTTGAGCATGTTTTTGTCACTTTTGAACAAACACGATGAGAGCGAGACAAAACCTTAATTAGGCAGAGATCCGTGCCTAAGCGAGTTTCATAATACGGGCTTAAACAGTACCTAACACAACAGACGTCAGGAAGAGATAGTGAGCCAAAACCCGGAAATAGAGGGCATAAGTACTATATTGACTATGCATTCATAAATGTCGCGTAAACCACTGTGTTGGGGACTTGGCGTGCATTCGATAAGAAGCTTACGTTTCCCCAGAGCGGGTGACCATTGCAAAATTTACGCTAGAGGACCATAAATAAATCACCGAGGCTTTACAGATATATGAAAGAAAAACTACTCCTACGTCGTGAAAAAAATTTACTTACGTTGGCTTTGCTGTAAATTATACCCAGAGTTGTTTATACAAAAAATAAAGCGTGAGTATTTGACGACCACAATTATGATAAAACAGTCTATTAATGATCCCATAATATAGGTTCTAGTAATATCAAAGAACTTTGAATCTTACAGGAAAGGCCGACTCAAGCAAGCTCTCAGCTTAACTTTAAGGAGACATAGGCTAGCCACTTAACCCTTATAATGTGTCCATCTAAGCTACTATTATCAGACTAGACCTTGGACACACCATTCACGTCTCCCTATGTCCCTTTTGCTCCACTCTTGTACATAGTATTGGACTTTTTATGCATTAAATAAATAAATACACTTCCTACCTACCCCGCTTTCATTAAAAGGCGTCAAGTGTATTTATTTATTTTATACATTAAACTTCACAGTAAACTAGTCGCCTTTGGGGAGGCCTGTGTCCAGCATTGGAAGTCATTGAACTGACATGAGAATGTGACGGCCGTTAAGTAATGTCCGGCTAGCTGAGTTACATTCATAACAAGTACAATATTTTGATCGTGCTCGTTCCTAATTTTGAATATTGGGTTAAAATGAATAATTTTATGTAAATTCTTGTCTTCCACAGCTAAACCATGATTGGCTCAAAAGACACTTCGTATTTGTCCTAAATCTCTTGCCTTAAAATTATCAAAAGTATTTTTCGTTTCCTTCAAGCATAAAAACTGCATTACCTTATACACCCCACTGACCATTTGCACAACGGGGATGCTTAAAAAGAAACAGTTTCAAAAGCGCAAATGAATATCCGATGCCATTGAGAGGCCAAAAAGGCTTTTAGCTTTTTTCGCTGCCATTAATCTCCCGATAATGCGCGAGCGACATATCTCTAATGGACAGGGACAAAGTACTTTGATATAATTAATGAAGCACTCTGTACACGTCGAGACAACCTGAAACATAAAGGCGTAGTGTACTTTGAAGATGACTTGAATTAGTACCTCTAATTGTTGCGCCTAAAGGAGAAATATTTACAAAAAACATCTTACAGTGCGTTTCCTATACATACACTTTTATGTTCCTTTATGACTTAATATTTACGACAAGTATTCATTAACCGAACGAGCCGTGTGATGACAGGAGCCGTGTGGTGACATCGAATAGAATACATTGCCCCAGCCGATACGACCCCCACGACGGGAAACGCTTTTCCCATCGTGGAGGTCCCAAGAGGCATTCGAGGGAACTCTCCAGAGGACGTCTCACCACTGCGATCGCCAACCCGACTGCGAAGCGTGTCGATTATTGGCATTTCCCTCCAAATTATCATGAAAATTATTGATGGAGGCCCTCGTCCAGCAGTGGACGTCATGTGGCTGATGTTGATAATTAACTCATCAACAGGATTTGTAAGTGAAGAGTTACATTTAAAAACGTTTAAAATTATTTGTAATAAAATAGTTTTATCACTTACATTAAATTAATAATTTATTGACTTCATATTAATTCTCTTACTAGTTAAAAAGATACATTGCACTTGTCAAATATTACCTAAGTAAAAAGCATTGGCTAAATTATACAACGGGCTCTATACAATACAACTGTGCCTTGATACGATGTATAATGCCCCATATTATCACTATACAGGCATAAAATAAAGTACCTCACAAGATTTAATAAGGGACCAAATACAGGAGTGGTAAGAGATCACTCAAGCGAGATGACGAAGAAGAAGAAGACTTCTAGTAAAATCATTTCCTTTAATCAGAAATGTTCAATGAAAATCTCTTATCAGAACTCTCAATTCTTATTTAAACAGTTTAGAAGTTTACCACATGGTTCTCCATGTATGTAACCTCGTACAAGAGTATAACAGTGAACAGGCGACGATCTGAGCCGTCTCTTGGGATATGTTTGCGAAATGACATCACAGGCTCGATTCCCCTAACATAACTGTTTCAACGATCATTACAACGCGTAAAGGGAATGCGAACAATAGCGACAAACGGGACAGACAATCTTGTTTTGTAATAGAATTTTCTTACGTCTGTGCAAATAGACTGAGTTTCAATTACCTTTGTCGTTTGCATACAACTCTCGTATGTGTACAAATGTGTGATGGTTTTAGGGGAATAACGCGTCTGAGTAGCTTCGGGGCACAGTTTATTGGCTCCGTCATATGGGAGGTAAAGTAACGTCTTGACGGGAAAATATGAATCGTGCGACACGAACAAGTCAGTGTATTATGTTGAATCGCATTTGAATGAGTAAGAGTTTCCGTAGTTTCCCTATGGGGTACGTAGACAATTCAAGTAACATGTAGATGGGGAAATCTCTTGCATTGCAGTCATGATAATATTTTTTTAACATATTTTAATAACAAATGTAACGTCATAATCCTGTAGTGCTGTGGAAAATTTACACCACATTAGAAAAAATATTATTTTCCGTTCCATATTAACGGAAACGCAATACAAGTATTGTGATCTATTTTTTTGTCAGGGGTTGTATTTCAATCTTCCTTATCCTTAACATTTCTTTTATTAACACTTTATTTATGGTCATAGTTTTCGGCACGGTATTTTATGGTCCCTACATAATTATTAAATACGAAAATCGACAAATAAAATAACATGGCGCTCATGATAATTGATAATTACTGCGTTTATGAAATACTCGTAATGCCCTAGGCATGCATTCGTATGTCAGCAAATAAATCATTTCTTTATAAAAGTGATACCAGCAAATAACTCGTAATAATGATCCATATTGTGTGTATATAATGAAATGAAGCTAACAACAGCCGAAATTGGATTACCACTCTAGGCATCTCGAGGACAATCAAGTTTGTACCGGCTTTGAGGAGTTAAGCTTTGTAGTTTGGATTATAATATGAGCTGGTATTGTAAGTACATTCTTTAAAATCCTAGATCAATTTACGTTAGTCCAGTCATCACTGTCAAAGTCCCTAATACCTGCTGAGATTGCGCGCATTTGTCGTCAAATTGGACAACGATCTCGTTTGTGCAATCAGTATAATAGATCTTGCTGAATTATGTAGGTTAAACTAGATTCTCCACAATACCATTTGTCTTTGTAGCTATTTCCTCAGCGTCTTCGATTCATACCTGCGTTGATTAGTAAAGGAATGTTCAATGATTGTGAAATTAATCCTATTGGAATTCTTGTAATTTTTTATAAGTACGATTACGTAGTTGTGTTGAGAAAAAGTAAATACTTTTTTCCATTTCTGCGACTGTATAAGAAAACTTCTCGTAATTTGAAAATCATTTGCAAATCTCGACTAAGTTCTCCCTCACAAATACCACGAAACGCTGCGAACAAGATAGTTGTGAAGACATACTGTGCTTGTAAACCGTTGTCGGAATATCGCATCCCAAATGGATTGGTCTCGCCCGGTCGATTTGTGATGTCTTGACAAGTTTTACTACACATTCCAAATTTCATGGTCTACGTACTCATATAGTTAGTACAACATTAAAGGTCAGAATAACTTGGTGTTGGATATTACATCTCAGCAGAGGGTTATTGTTGCTGCTCCGTACGGGAACTCTCGAGACTTGGCTATCGTACCGACACAATATCTGGTCCAAGCTTTAGTATGAGGGCAAGAAGTCTCGATAAAGCCAAAATGCTCTCTAAATTGTGCTCTTACGGTAAATGGGTGGGTTGCAAATATAGTAAGTGTTTGAAAAATAGTGTCAATCATTATAAAAAGTAAATGAAGTCAGTCTAATTAAATAACAAGAAGATATTATGCACGCAACTCTCTAAGTACTTCTGTGATTTGTAAGTCGATACATTAACTTTTTGAACCCCAATCTGAATCGTTCAGAGGTTCTTTTTTATGCCTTACCTGTTTTGTAAAACCGTTCTATACTTACACTAATAAATGACAGCGTCCTCGCCTATTTAGTCACCTTTCATAGAAATATAGTACAGATATTTCAAAAGAATCAATAAATTTAATCAAATAGAGAAACTATTTCAAATACAATAAGACTGTATCAAAAAACGACAGTATCAACAATCAGTAATTTATTACCAGCTATAAAGTAGACCATTCTTTTAAAATAGGTAGTCCTTTTAGAACGTTAAATAGATTACTAAAATATTCAGTTCCTCTATCCTTTCACAAACGTCACTACTACATAAATATGTATAGAGAAAAGTAAGAGGACAGTTTATTTTCGAAAATACTGCGCGCAGATGGCACTAAGTATAGGCCGACTCGTGTAAGTATACCGCTACAATAATAAACAGAGCTTTGAACGCAAGTAAAGCGTGGATAACTCTCTGGCTTATTCTATTCGAACAACGAAACTTAACTTGTCCACGACGGTGCGACCCAAAAGTAAGGGTTCTCATAAATCCTCGTGCCAGTGGCTGTGGTTAGCTCAGGCTTACAAGGCAGTAATGCAGTGAAATACATCTATTTACTGTTACGTTTCTTCTTTTAGGATGCCTTTTGAACAGGGAAATAAACATATTATTGCAATTTGTGAAACATTATTAATTCTGTAGAGTATTGTCGTTAAAAAATCTTACTCTACACACATACAACATACGCGTTTTTGGCGAATGAATGTATGATATTTCTAGGCCGCACCGTTTTTATGTTGAATAAAAGCTGCGGAATCTATTGACTCCAGTTCATAAGCCAATAATTAATAATGGATACCTGTGGACTACAAAATGCAACGTTTAACTTAGTATTTACTTTAAATTATTGGGCACCAATAAAGTAAAACGTTCAAAATTGATCATTTAAATATTACTGAGTCTATTTTTACTAAACGGCACCCAACATTTTTACTATGGCGCTCAACATTTATACTATGGCGCCCAACACCTATACTATGGTGCCCAACATTTATACTATGGCGCCCATCATTAATACTATGGTGCCCAACATTTATACTATGGCGCCCAACATTTATATTATGGCGCCCCACATTTATACTATGGTGCCCAACATTTATACTATGGCGCTCATCATT
The DNA here is from genome assembly GCA_012932125.1 of Conopomorpha cramerella. Classification (NCBI taxonomy): domain Eukaryota; kingdom Metazoa; phylum Arthropoda; class Insecta; order Lepidoptera; family Gracillariidae; genus Conopomorpha; species Conopomorpha cramerella. Next base: position 68,507 of record SJJU01002368.1, on the reverse strand, counting down.
AATACTACGTTGTTCAACATTTATACTATGGTGCCCAACATTTATACTATGGTGCCCAAAATTTATACTATGGCGCCCAATATTTATATTGTTACGTACGTGGGGGGTGGGTACCGATAGAAAAACTGCACTATTACGAAAATCAAGAATAACACTTTATTTCGGCACTGTAATTACACAAACTAATTACAATCGT
>SJJU01002368.1:0-68249 GCA_012932125.1 Conopomorpha cramerella | reverse complement strand
CATAACCATAATTTCACGAACATAATAATCAAAAGAACAAAATCGAAATGCTTCTAAATATTTCCTGAATAAAACTGGGTGTTCAGTTACTTTGTACGATGCAACCACCCATGAAAATGTTTGATTAGATTTTGATTGCCCCACGCAAGGGGCGTGACCGGACGGTCGACGGCAAACAAAGGGCAATCTAGCACTTGTGCGCAATTAACGCTTTACAACAGGGTGCGTGTACACTCAATGGCTAGATTTATTTTGATTGTCTAATATTAAATATTCTCATTCACCATTACATAATCAAAACCGACTATGTCAGGTACAGTCGGCCAGGTTCTAGCTTTTTATTGTATATCTGATTAAATAATATTTAATATAATTTTGTAGTAGCTATCTATGTTATTAGAATACAACATGATCTTGGCTTACAGACTTTTAACAGAGATAAGAGTTCAGAGTTCAGTGACACCGAAAAGGAATGATATTTAAAACAGTTACCTTCATCTTTGCTGTGAGAGAGAAATGTTATTTCATATTTCGATATAAATTAAATACAAATCACGGCCTACAATCATCTACCTCACCAAATATATTATACTATATACACACCCAGACGTATTACAATATGAAAATGAAAATTACTTATGTAAAAAATCCGTTTCATCACGTACTTTATAAAATGTGTATATTCAGTTATTTATTAAAATATAATGTTGTTATCATTTCAAATGTTGAAAATATTAAAAGTAAGCTTAAGATTCCGTCTACACCGAGAAATCCATTTTCAGTTAATTACTCTTACGTAGTCACAAAACTACTTCTACTAGGATTGGTTAGGCTCCTACTGTACCATACAGATGTTTTAAAATACTAACTAGGCTTGAATCCCTACCGTGGGTTTGAACGGGTCCGAACATCACATGAAAGCTTTTATAGGTATCCAGCGGGTTTATTCAAAACTTTTCAACCTGCGCGGAGAATGAGGTTTTACTCTAACGTTTACGTTATTCCCGCAATAAATTTAAACATTCTCACAGTTAAAAGTCTATTTTACGAAAAACTCGAATTTACAAGCACTTACTTCTATTACAAAAAGAATTAAAGGCATATTTTATGAGTTATGGAAAGAAGTTTAATGGCTGACCACATTTCATTCTTCATCATCAGCCACATAACGTCCACTGCTGGACGAGGGCCTCCCCCAATGAGATCAGTCATTTGGGGCGAAATGCCAGCAATCGCCACGCTTGGCAGGCGGGTTGGCGATCGCAGTGGTGTTGTGGCTCAACTCACAGAGAACGCTGCTACCCGTTCTCTGGAGAGCTCCCTCGGTCGCCTCTTACGACCCCCATGACGGGAAAAGTTGGGCTGGGGTGGTGACACATGTTTATTAAAAAATAAGCATCAAATATGTGGCAATAAGCGGGAATTAGATCTTCTATCAAGTAAGTTTACGCAACGCTCTAAATTGTAAGATTCTTTTCTGCTCGGTGGTACAAGCAGCAATTAGTAACTCAAAGAACGTCGCTGACAGAAAGATAACAGTATACAGTCACTAAACTAAAACCTCTTTGAGCCACATAGTCTGCTCATAGAATACCTAATACTTGTACCGCACTGTCGTTCAACAGGCATCCTATTATCGTGTAGAGTGTAGAGCAGGCCTCATAGACAATGTGTTGTTCCGTCGAGCGTCGGTGAGCGCAATGAGAATGAGCTCCACGGCTGTAAATGCACCTGATTGTCGCTTCATGGCATAGTAAATTCGGTGGGCGGTTTGCCCTGCTTCGCCGGACACCAATTGCAACGTTTCATTGGCTCTTCGGTAGATATGTACGTACTAATGTGTGGACCGGTCGTCATTATTATTTCTGCGTCAATGAACTAACGAGGAAGTAGGAAATTAAAGAAATTACAAAATATATTGAAATGAAATTTAAAAGAAATTGCCAAATTGACTTGAAACTCTCAATTACATTTGTAAGTAGTAAAAGGGGCAAACGTTAAAATGCAAAAAATCGTTGTGTATGTCAAACAAATAAAATGATATAAATAAATAAGTCTATGTTTATTTTAATTATTGCGTCGCAAACTAGCTTTATGAAACAAAGAATTTAGTATGCACTATTGCAAATAAATCTATGTAACCAAACTTACCGTAAACGGCTCACTTTAAAATTTACACAGAAAAATAATGCTCCGGTCTTACAATTTCCTTCTATCAATTTCATTTTGAGCGGCTGTATTTCTTCTGTCAAGGCAACTCTGTGTATTTATTATTTATCTGGAAGTGGAACGATATTTACTCTTCCATTACTGCGGCTTGGAGTCGCGTTTCTTGTATTAAAAATGTAGCCAAAAGACGTTCTTATGACTTGCGCTCGGTGTTTACGAAGGTACCTATACTATATATGTTGACTTAAAACTGCCTCTATTTTTTTTGCTCGGAACTTGTTAGAGTAAAAGCGTCGTAAATAGTAGCACAAACGGAATTTCACAGAGAGTCTAATGAATGTGAATGATAACGAAAGAGGTTGGGCTAATTCGTGGTCAGGAAGAAATTATTCCACTCTTCACACGAAAACCAGTTAGTACAATTATTATTTATATTGCTCTATACCTTTTTCCAATAATGATGAACCTAAAAATTCCATGTATATACCATTCGTGACTAAAAAAACATAGACAAATATAATAAAAATAACAAATGGATCAGCTTAACATTACTTGAACTTATACCAGAGGTTCGCAGCCGCAATCTTTGTCTAACAGAGGATTTGACCGCTGTTATGATTCGTTCGTCTATAAAGATTTTTTCTTTCATATAAGTACACTTTTTACATCAGCGAAGGTCATACAAACCGCTGACATGTGGAATACATACCTAGTGTGTATTTAGAGGGTTGACAGGCCTACCTACCAATATGGATACACGAAGACATCTTTCGGACATAACCGAGCAAAAACTCTTGGATTTCAAAAAGCAAAGTTTGTAGGATTGAAAGCAAAATGTGTTCTGTCCTGGATCAGAGGCGACATCTGCTGGAACATTATTTGCCTGCTTGAGCTGCAAATTTTAGAGCGTGAAGCACGGGCACTTTGAATCTCTCTGTCTGGAGAGAATCTCTTCAAATTACTTTTTTAAGCTTACATTTTACAAATTATTGACGCTGTTTCTATGAACGATGGTGGTCTTGATGTCGGGCACTTGTAAATATAATTGAAAGGTCGTGGGGTCGAACCCGGATATAATATACCAAACATACACCAATGGGCCTCTTTATAAGGACCTATGTACGCTACGCAACGATTTGACGGTGCAACAAAATATCGTAATATAACTAGCATTAGTCGCATCACCAATTGTTTGAAATAACGAAGCGCTATTATGATGAGGTGTTAATTCGTTATAAAACATGTCTGATTTTTAGGTACCTGCTCTGAAAGAAAGCAAGAACAATGGCGTCAGTCTACATAATGTCGATGGAAATGATTGACGATGTTCCCAGATTGTACATTTATCACGCGTTTTTTTACATATTCGCAAAATTAATTACTGCACCTTCATTTGCATTTTTGGAGACCCCTCCGGCAAATATTTGATAGCGGTAGGGTAGTCGTAATTTTGAAAACGTGATGGTATTACGTCACGTAACCATCACTGCGTTAAATACGCTTGGTAAACCGCATTGGCTTAGTTTTGGGATTAAAAGTCTTAAAGTATGTGTGTGATAGTATCGGAAGTCAATCTTGCTTGACAATTGTTATATATTCGTGATAGGTGGCTAATCCATTGAAAAATAGTCCATAGTCCGTCTTTTCCAGACCACCACGGATCATTTCAGCTTAAGAACCGAGCCCGGGATTTTTCTACCCCAGACGGATTTAAGTAAAACACTATACAATATAAGTTAATACATTTATTTAACACCAAAGTAATAATCATGTAGTATTTAGGTCGCGATGCATCAAATGCAGTTATTTCCCTAATGAAACATGAAATTAAATCTCAGTCTGAACCCACAATTTTTCATAGAGGCGTCCTTTCATTTCCCACACTCGTTTTTATCTGTGGCCGTCGACTGCTGCAACTCTAATGGCATCCATTACGAAAGTGGCTAGTGGACGGCCGTCCGCTTGGAAGACCAGGTTGAGCTGTTCCACTAAAGACACAAAGTAAGGGTGGAAGATCACTTGCTGCACGCGTGTTCAGTATGACATGACCGCTGATGAGCGGCCACCTGCGCTAATGGTGTAGAAATATTTAATTGATGAGCGCTGTTGAGATTTAAAACGCATTTTTCCACTTAGTGGCGTGAGCGTATGTTACGGTCAGGTTTTACCAAAAATCTGTGTATTTGACAGTCCTGTTTGCCGAATTTTAGTTTAGTAATGTTTGCGGAGATTTATATACGTACGACTGAAGTTAATTGGTGTATGATGAACCAGTAATAAATTATTATATTGAGATTTTGTGCGAACTTTTTATATGACTAGTGGACTGTATTTACTTGAACCATGCTTGAACTATATAAACACCGGTGGAAAATTATGTTACTCAAAATAATGTACCATTAAATTAATTACCATTACCATATTTGTTAAATGAAAATAAAAATACATAATAAATAAGCATCAAAGTTAAATTAAAGCACACAAATACTTTCACCATTGGCGAAAACAATGCACGTACATTATTTCAGAAACGGAAAAAAAACATAAACTCCACTCGGCATGTTGTGATGTACCCACATCAAGCATTAAGACAAAACAGATGCAATCCCTCCCGACGAACAATGCAGCGGTGCCGGGAATACTGACAATGGACACATTTTGCACGACTAAAGCAAAACAAGTTCGTAATGAAAAGCTGTTATCGCGTAAAATTCTTAGTGAAGTCAGTAGGAATAAAGCACCTTTTAACCTACTTCAAAAATGAAGGAGTTTCTCAATTCGACTTTGACTTCGACGAAACTTTTGACTGGACGATTTGGGTGATTTTTTTTTGTTTGAAAGCTAGTAGTCCGTTTGGTCCTATTGAAATTTGGTTCAGTTCCGATAATTGTATCGATGAGAAAACAACAGAAGTCTTTATTTCTTTCTGGTTCTTTTTTCTGTCAAGTTATTACATTTGTACTAAGCAATACCTAGATTTTACAAATGTGAATGTAGTATGCACGTTGTTACTTTTGGACAAAAATAAGGGCATACTCTATTTTTCATTTAGAGTGCACATTTTAAAAATTAAGTATAACCTATATAGATAAAAGAATTAAGCGTAATCATTTCTGCCACTGGCGAAGATCGAAAGAAAATAATAAGAAATTACATAACTTTAACTCGCATTCTTACCACTGAATTATTTTTAAAATGTCCAAACAATTACTTTAAACGCAATTAAATCGTCGCTTTAAACGCTCTGCACAAGTGGAGATGGATAGGTCACGCGTTCCGAAGAGGTGAGAACGATCCGGCGGTTGTGGCTTTCGACTGGCGCCGTAGCGGGAAGCGGAGATGAGTAAGACCAACGCACACGTGGCGGCGCTCGGTGCGGTAAAGTCGGCACCGCTGGACAGAGAAACAGTAAACATTACATTGATATAACATTGAAATTACCTTCTCTGAATCGGGATACAAAAATATCTTATATAAAAATACCTCACAGCGAACTAGGATACATATGTACGTACTTCCATGTGCCAGAGAGACTAATATAACTACGTAATAAATGTGCATCACATACATAGACAGATTAAAACACACAGATGCGGACAAAAATTGCTTCAGTTAGACCAGGAATTTTAGCTCACGAGTGTATTTCGGAATGCGTACACAATGTTATTACTGTAACACAAATTTCTAGTGGGCTTGCTGAATAAAAACAATGCATATAAATTGAGCTGTCTGCCTTAAAGGTTACTATTTGTTTAAAGGTCAAGATATAGCTTATTTTGTTAACCATGTAGTGGCAAAGCTTTGCATCACCATCCGCAGGGATCCAACTTTGAGATGCTTTACGAGCCTTTAATAGGCTTATGTTAGGCAATGTATTAATAAATTAGAAACTAATTAAAGATTAATTTCGGGGGGTAAACACGGTATGTTGAGTTACTTTCCTGTTTACTATGTAGTAGGTATATACCTATGAATATGAAGGATATTACCCCTAGTTTTTGGGAAAACCATTACCATGATATTACGTTACTATTTTAATATTACTTATTTTTAGGCGACTTCAAAAATAAGGTTTCACAATGCGACCGTTCGACTATACACTATGTTTTTTTATGTTTGATCAAAGATAACTTCGTTCTTTATGAATTTTGTGATTGATTTTTTGTTGGATAAAAAAAATATTTCAAAGGAAATCTAAATTAGATGATGGAAGATCAGATGAACCGAAGAGGAAATTCAACTAATCATATTCGTACCTTCAAATATCGACTTTCGTAGTCTCTTGGTTGAAATCGCTTCTATTTTTTTAATAATATATTATACTAACAAACAAACTAATTACCTTTGCTTTTACTACTGAAACGGGATAGGCAGACGCACTCGAAAAATATCCACGGTTAAAGGCATTCCACTTATCCACCCTTGATAACATACCCCTAGGTGGATAACCGAAAAATGTGCGCACTAGTAGAAACACAGGGTAGATTCTCGGCCATACAATTAAACAGTTTTTCTATGGGTGGATTCTCAGACGTCTGTTTTCCAAATGTCCACCTTGCTATGGATTTTCTATGGTGGATGACCGGAATAACCTAGCGGTTAGTGAAAGGTATTTTCAGACATGATATTCGCGTATCTGCATTATTATAGTAGAGGTCCTATATGAAAACGTGAAAGTAAAAATAGCGTAATTTGGATATGATCTATTCTGTGGTCAAACTGAAATCAATGTTTCAACGAACAATTTTTATTTTACAATACAGAACAATGACCGGCTTCGAGAATTGCCAGACTCTGCCTACATTTTTATTTTTTACGGTTTCTATTCTTCAACGCCGCCAATAGAATGTTTCCCTGTACTGCAGTTGACGTCAAAGGCTGAAGGCATTACAACGGACACACAATAATACAACTACAAACAAATAGTTATGTTGTTGCAAACTAAATTATGCACGGCACTCTGTGTTCATTCTCTAGTAGTTTGTTGATTGTTGTGTAAGTGGGAATCGGGTTTACATTAATGATGATGATGATGCAGCTGTATTTCAAAACTTGGCTGGTTATGTTAATGTGAAATGGAGAATTTTGTTTTAATGAGATGTAGAATTTCGAATTACACACTGCACTGTATTCATTAGGTTTTTTAATTAAATCTGATGGTAATTATTTATCAAATAGCTCGCTGACCGGGCAAACGTTTGTAGTTACTTAGTAAGGGTACTGGTGTGACCAGCCTATTGTTGAAGAAATGCAATAAAATTTTATAAAATAGGACCAGGACCAGTCATATCCGACCTGTTTGGTAACAAACACAGCGACAGAAGATATTATATTGAAAACCGGACTACCATTTTTTTGTTCACTAAATAAAAACTGCCTCATAAATCTGCTTACATCCGCATTGTCCCATCTTATAACAATGCTACATAATTATCTAAACAAAACCATACTATAACATTATCTGTATAATGCCCGGCAAGGGTAATATTTTACTAAGTGGACCGCACTGTGATCTCACACAAAAGGAATCCAACCGGAAAGTGGGTTCACTCGCTTGTTGACTCCCGGAAAAGCGTGAGAAGTGTAAAGGCGGCGGGTGGCCGAATATATTTTACTCAAGACAAACTGTCATTATAGCGAAGTGGCAGACGGGAGAGGGTGGCAAAATTCGAAATTCTTGACGTCCCCCCGCCTGCAATGCTTTTGCAGCTGGTAAGCGCTACGTGGATAAAATTATTGGATTTACCGTTCCATTGCTTGTGAAATTGCATTGTTGTATCCTTTACTGGAAAATGGAATGAGTCTTTTTAGTTTCGCCTTGTTATTTTTCCGCGTGCTCGTTCAAATGCCGCGCACCATTTGTTACCTTTTGCACCTAACAAAGATGCCTACACAGTTTTTGGAACATAGGTAGAGACTTAATTATGTGGGCTCCCTACATGAGGGCAGAAGCGGTCGGATACCTTTGTTTACGGAGTTTGAAAGTTCAAACGCTAAGTTAGTTAGGAACTCTCCCATAGGGTTGGTGGTTTCAAGACCTTGAATGTTCAGGTTAAACACAGATTGTATCACCGTACTTCTAGTTCACAGTGTGTTTGCAATCTACTTAAAGAAAATTACCAAATACAATTATCTTCTTCGTCCCTAGTGGTTTTATTGCCGAATAAAAATATACGGTTGTAAAAATGTCCGTATTGCGGCTAATCGATTTTCCCCAGTAAAAGCATCTTCGAAGCTTAATTATAAATTCTTCCGCTTTCAGGCCAATTCCCGACGGGCCACAAAAACCACTCACTTCACAAGTTTAGGGTTTCTTGATGAAATCATCAATGTAAAGGGTTTCAAGACCCTCGGGACTAGCGCCCCTAGTTATTGAACAAGTTTCAAACAACGTATCTTTTCTGGGACAACCAACTAATCGTTTTCAAATCTTCGACAAGAATTCTTGATGCCAAATTTTGGTTCCTGTAGAATAGGAAAGTGGCCTCTGGGGTACCTACCCAAAGATAATGAGTATGAACTAGGCAGATAACAGGAGTAGGAATACAAGAACTATGAGGTGTGTGCTTGCTGATGTTCACGTATTTCGTGTACACGAGCAGAAAATGTGCTGATGTGGTCTGAACACTACAAAGTAAAAAAAGTAATTTAATTAATAATCAATGTAAGTAACATTACGGTGTTATCGTGATGTCAGCAAAAAAGTTTAAACGTCAACTGCATTGGTGCTGCGTCAGCTAAATGTCAATAAAAAGCTTTTTATAAAAAAGTGGGATTTTTGATTGGCAAGACCCGTTTTTTAACGTTTTACTAAGATATGACTACTGATAAATGAAAACGTTGATTTTTAAAGTGTTTTCTCCCGTTGCAGATTCCAACCATGCGTATGGAATTCAGATCACAATTTAGTAAGTACAATAATTATATGCATGAATATTTTAGTCTATGTGTCCACCGGCCAAATATTCAGAGAAAACATGCTTGTTATAAATCTAGTGATCTCATCCGTTGTTCGTGTAATACGGGATAGCCAGAACTGACAAATAAATCAATCATTTTTTATTGCGAATATTTGGCTGGTAGAAACGTAGAGAATTTAAAATACAAACTTAACTTGACTTTATTAAAACTTCTTATATACTTGCCTAATGATTGTAAAAAAGTTTGAAACAACAACAACAATTCTAACTATCGGTCGCTGGCTTCGTGTTGTACGCGACACTAGTGTGCAAGTACAGAGTGCAGTAGTAATACCTATTGGTAATTTTTTTTCGCTCCATTTTGCGACAGGAAAAATACTGTTAATATTATGCTATCGAAAGTGTTCTTTTACGTGCGGCAACACCATCAATTATTTCGAGCTGGCGGGGCACATTCGTTGGCTTGATGACCCGATAGCAACTCGAAATACAGTAATTATGCCTAGCACAGTAAAAGAGGACACGTCGAGTTGAACGCTTTACAGGAAATTGATCTGAACAAACGAACTGCTCCTTAGAAATAAAGGTTCATTCTAGTGTGGACAGTGAAAAAGATTTTCTAGTTTTTTTTTCTGTAACTACTGTACGTTGCAAGCATTACAACACTATTCAATGCAGTTTTGTGTTCGAGTAGGAAGTCCGTTTGACTAAATAATGAGGAAGGGGGATATGTTGGTAAAGTTAACTGATGCGATGTGCCGAATTTGTGGGGAAATATTGGTAATGATCCACGCCGAACGTTCATTGTTCAGACTATTTGACGAAAGGGCGTAAGCAGCGAAAGCAAAAAATGAACTTAATAACTGAAAAGGCGGGATACCTCTCTACCAGAAGATACGATGCTCGAGGGATTAACATTAATTGAGATATTGACGTACACAAGAATTTAACATGACATGGTTATTAGTGGCGGAGCTAGGAGGTAAGCCGGTAGTGAAAAATAGGCACTTAACCAATGCTTATTTAGATTCTTTATTTGTCTTACTTATTTGAGCTATAATAAGTCCCTACCATACTTAATTTCCTTGAAAATATATTTTAATGTGCCTAGCATAGGCTTGTCTTGCACTACCGGCTTACCTTAGCTTCGCCACTACTGAGTATTAAGATGTAACAATGGCATACTAGAGTTCTTTATAGGTTTTCTTGTTATTCTCAGAAATCTAAGAAGAGTCTTAAAGTTTGCTCTCGATCGCACTGTTTGTGTTCTGGAGCTGGCCTAGCCTAAGCTGTGCATCTCTTTTCTCTCCATTTCTTAAGGTTCTCGGAAACACGACTGATTGTGAATAGTTTGGTACAAATATTATACTGCCTCAGTTTTAGCGTTGTTTTTTTTCACAGAATATTACGTAGGTAGGTACCGTAAGCTTCTTATCCAAAATTACATGTCACAAGAACAAATTACCCATCAATTTATTATTATCTTCTAAAAAAGAAACAATTGATTGCAATTTTAAGATACCTTCTTTTTTTATAAGTCATCGGGTGGTTTTGCGCGGGAAGCGATGAGATACAAATGGCTTCTGTGTTTATCATTTTTTTTATAAAATTTTCGCTGCTTTTATTGTATTAATGTGGTGGTATTACAGTAATAATTTGCTCCTCATGAATAATTATGTAGTGAAAGTGAGATGTAAAGAATAGGGGTCTTATTTGATTAATTTGTTATTCCCACGTAACGCTTCATTCAACATTGAAATGTAACGGTTCATCTTCACATTTTAATGACATTTTGACTTGTGTCTTTGAGGACTAACGATTTTGACAATGAACTTTGACTCTAATTATAATATGATATATTAATATATATACATAATACTTGACAAATGGTAAATGAGCTAAAAGCCCGAGTCCACAATAAGAACAAAAAAAAAGTCACCGTGTTCACCGTTAACACGTAACGACCACCATGGACTAGGGTACACCATGGTAGGGTATCCTGCATGTAACAAGACGGTAGTGGATTCAGTTCCCGCTGCAGGCTACTTAGTGATGAGCTGAAGCATGTGTAGTGAGCACCTGGGTATTTTTTTATCTGTGTATGTGAACTTTTAAATAATTATATCAGTCACTGGTACCTGTTTACCATGTACGTAATGGCTGAGGAATATATAACATCAAAACATCTCATATTTTGAGACTCGATTCTCTATTCTAACCAGTATGAGGAATGCTATTTTTTAGATCCCAAACTCTAGCTACTATCTTGTTTAGGTAACTGCAGTATCCAGGTGCCACTTTCAAAACAATGTCGATTCAGTTGTAATATTGTATACTGTCTCACGTGTGACATATTGTCTCACGTGTGACATACTTTCTCTCGTGTGACATACTGTCTCACGTGTGACATACTGTCTCACGTGTGACATAACTGTCTCACGTGTGATACTAACAAATGCGACTTTATTAACATCTTTGTACTAAGTTCATACTAAGCACTTATTTCATATTTGCTACGAGGGCCGTCACTTACTAGGTGATCGCCGCCAGAGCTGCTTAACTTCAACCCTATACTTTCACAAAGCATTTATTCCGGCTGCCCTAACTACTTGTGCGAAGCTACACAGGTTCCCTTCCCAGTATCATTCCCATTGTGATGGCCATTCGACTACCGAATGTCCCTGCTGACAAGCGAGTGGTTAGCTCAATTAGTACCTACATGTTAGTAGCCAATCAAAAGCCTCCAATTGCGCGGCTACAGCTACAGCGGCTAAGGGACAAATGTCAAAACAGTAGCCGAAACTCACAGCTTAACATGGGAACGCCACGGGTCACCCATTCAATACCTACCTCGGCTGGTGTTCATTGACATCGGTAAACGTTTCAAATAACCAAATTAATAACCAAATTACCTTCATCTACAAGCTTTATACGTAGGTATCAAAGTGATATTAGTGAATTATTTCAAATTACGTTGACGATCGTACCTACCTACAAACTGTAGGTAGTAACGAGAATTTCGATCATTTTATACGGACTTAACTGTCCTTATTCCAGTAAAAGAAGCACGAAAGGTAAGAATTGCTACTTTATGCTACCGCGAGGACGTCTCGCGGGAAATTAACGGTACGTGAAAAACCCGATCACATATTGTAGTCAGGCCGCTTGCTTGTCGTAGCCAGTGAACCTTGTTTATTTATTAATATGACATTTAATAGAGAACAAAATATTAGTTCAGAGCATAGCACCCACAACCCGACAAGGGTTTTTGGGCGCGTAAGGCCTTATTTAAGAACACGATCCGCGTCGCGTCGTTGGGCGGCCGTCCATTTTTAATCCTATATGTATGGTGTCCTTAAATGTAACTTTTGTGCTGATTAATCAGTTCCTAAAAAAATATTTCTTTAATTTTCTTGTTTTGTTTTGTGCTACAATTATTAACCTCTTCTGATGTTTGTTCTGTTCACTCGAAAACTATTAGACAGAATTGAATGTTTTTTTTTAATAATATAGCGCTTACACCAGAAAAGTTGTAAGTTATCCCAACAGGAATAGGATAAATTTTTGATAACACCATATAGTTATGTTATTATTTGATTATCTTCACCCTTGAATTGAATTAAGATTTCAAAATTACGAGTATTATTATTTGCCGAGGAGACTGTAATATGCATTTATGAAAATCTAATTAATCTGGCTGAGAACGTCTGACAATGACAGTCTCTGTTGGAAAATCAAATAAGGAGTCTTCGGCAATATTAAACATTCGAGTGGGTAGAAGGAATGATATTATTGAAAATACTGAAATTGATTAAATGCTTTGTGAAAAGATTTTCATAATTAAAATAGATCATAATTCAGTACTTATAGATCATGACCCGCGACCTGACCTCAGTTGGTAGGTACATAAGGTCGCTTATTCGATCATTGAGGTAAGCAAAAACTGCTCAGCCAATAATTGGATGGGTGGCCGTTTTGATGTAGTTTTATTAGCGCTATATAGTCTTATTACGGCAAAAGTCGTGTCAACAGTTTTATTATAATACTGGTAAGAAATAGTATAGTTCATTATTGTTATTGTATTAATTGTCATAGTATTATATTAACGTTCACGAGAGTAGTATTTAGTTGTAATTTAGTTTATAATTAAGTAAGTGTACTTAGTACCTCACACATGGCGAGTGTACTAATAACCATACTGTTGCTTTTGCCCTCACAGGGTTTATGATTGATATTTAAGAACTTTTGCTGTAACATGAGTGCAATAAAAGAATTGAATTGAATTATAAGAATTTTAAAGAAATAAATAACCGACTTCAGCCAGTACATTTTCTATTGCCTATGCAATTTTTTAAGGTTCCCCTCGATTTTTCGGGTTTACCATCATAAAACCCTTAGGACACTTCTTTATCATGGGACCACCTTGGAAATATCTTTTTTCCAAAACAAAAAAAAAATCCTAAAGATTGGTTCATAAATAACGGTGTTATCGGAGAACAAACATAAACAAGTCTATATTCGGTCGAATTGAGAAAGAGTTCTCTTTTGAAGTCGCTTAAAAAGGAAAAAGATACATTGTATACAAAATAGGCACTATTATATCGCTGAATATACACCAGTACTCTGCTATTACTTATCTAAAATAACTCATATTCCCCTCTATTTACCCTATCGCTTAAGAACCTAATAAAAAGCTTTTCGAAAAAAAATAAAAACTCCAATCGTGTCTGTCCAGACACAGACCGACCTTCGACAAGCCCTTCATCTGTCCCTTCAGGGGATCTTACTCTTGCAAACCATATTTACGCGGATTTTATTTCCTAATACTCCATATACACAGGGTGTTCGCGAATATCCTTTTAAGGAGTCCACTATTTCCTGTGGAGCGTAGTGAGGGCATTTCAACAAGTGTCAATTCCAACAAAAAACATAATCAGATTCGCATGAGGCGGTGCATGATTACATGCATGCATTAGCATGACAGAACATTTGGAGTACTTCGGTGAAATATCATCATCATCAGCTCATATTTGTCCACTGCAGCACACAGGCCTCTGCAATTGCACGCCACTGTGATCTGTGTTCGGCTTCTCGCATCTAGCTTCTGCCAGCAATCTTGCGCATATCATCAGTCCACTTTGCCTGAGGGCCTGGCCGTTCACGAAAAATATCATAATGATTTGTAAGTATTTACTATATACCTACATCAAGTTGGTGATCAAACGCTTTTTTGTTTTTAAAATAGAATTAATACATTGGCCAACCAACAAACTCAAGTCAAAGTTGTAAATTGGTGTCAGTTTTACACATATTTTTCAGCGACAATAGTATGACTTTAGAGTAGAGACCTCGGGCAGGACTGGCCCAGACTTATGGTTGTCGTTTGCTTATCCTCCCACCCGCCAGCTGCAGATAGCATCTCCGTCCGGCCATGAATGCGTCACGCGACGCCCGCGATGGGTCACGACAAAATCCCGATAAGATAATGGGTGAATTAAAATGGACACTCAAGAAAGTGACACTGGGCTTTCTGCCTTTCCGTCTTTTGTGCGTTATTGGGAACGGACATGCGATCTAGTCTGTGACTATTACGAGATGGTGTAACACAATCGGGACGTTTTTGGTGTTGTTTGTTATTATTTTGTTATTTTAGGTTCCACAGATATTATTAATAAATAACTTAAGGTCCTTTTAATTTTGTCTATACATAGTGTGTACATTTTACGTGGGTAGTAAAGTTAGAAATGAGAAAAGATTCACAATGTAATTAATATGTACAAGCACAGTTGTAACCAACGCTTTGCTCCGCTGCTTGAAACCTAACTCAGAAGTTATTAGGTATCTGTACTGTATTATACCTATCGAAACTATTATATAAAACAAACATCGTACTTAAGAGATATGAATAAAACTAGGGATAAATGACTCTCTCCAGTCTTTCCTCCATACCGACCAGCGACAGCAGGAGGTTCTTCCTAAGTTCTTTGCCGCACTGGTACAGCTTGTTCGGTTACTCGTGGCCCTTACGTAGAAGGCATCGTCCGGGGGAGGTGAAGTATGGAAATTTGTTCCCCAAAGCCACTGGCACAACCCCGACGCGCCTCAGCCACAACACGCCAGCCGCGTAATAGTTTTTGCTCACTATACAATTCTAATGAGACAGCGGTTGCTGACGCTACATTAATTTATGATTACAGCAAACGCCTCGGAAAGACATAGTGCTCGGCTCAAAAGGGGAAAAGGTGTGACAGAAATTCCACTTATAACCACATTTGGTTTACAAACACGATGTGCATAAAGCAAGGACTCCGAGCTCTCGTGCGCATAATTTATTTGAAAGCAATGAAATAAAAGATTTTTAGTAGGAACTATCGCACTCGAGTGTGATCTGGAAGCTCACTAAACAAAAAATCTACGGTCGGACGATGGTGTATTAACAGTAGCTTGTTTTTTCATGCGCATGTTTCGCGTTCGTTGTTTTGCGTTCTTTCTTTTCCATTTAATTTTGATTCTACTTTGGGAGATGAATAAAGCTTTGATTTGCCAACCAGTAAAATGTGCTATAGGAGAAGCCAGCAGTGAACGTCATGTAGCTGAATTGATGATGACGATGAAAATGTCAAAGCAAAAATAAAAAATGAGACTAAGACAACATAGGAAATCCTTACTTAATAACATTTCGTAGAAATAAGAAAAATATTATTTTTGGTTGAATTTTGCGTTAACAACAATAGTTGCGGTCTGTTTCAACCTATTCTAATATTATACATACTAAAATTCACTTAGCAGACATTATGTTTGTTACCTACTTTGCAACGAAATTTTAACGAAACTTGGTGCCAAGACAGATTATACCCTGGATTAGGACACAAGCAATATTTTAACGGAACAAAGGTAACATGGCGAAACAGAGTTAGTAATTTTATAATTTGTTGCCGCAAGGGACTCATCAGGGTCATCTACCATGCTCCTGTCCACCGTATTAGGAATTATTATTTTATGTAGAGAAATAATAAAACCCGTTCGTGCTGATATTCCAAAGAGTAGATTAATGACTGACGTGACCAATGACTGTCAATCACCCATTGTTGATCAAACCTTCGTCATCCCTTGGACATAAATAATACCATTTTTTTCTTAAAAATGTTAAATATCAAGTCCCGACGCTTCCGCTGTATCACACCGATTTTTTAGGCACCGATTGTTCACAAAATAAGAAAGAATACCATGCGGAAATCCCAACGGAAGGCAACAAAGGAAAAGTAAGTAATAATTGCTGTTTTTACTCATTCACCTAAGGCCGGGACGAAATTGGTACATAGATTAGAAATAGCGTAGAAAGGTCCATTTAGATGGTTCCATTTTTCTTGTACGTTCATAACTAACATCTGCTGTTGGTGGTCCCCGCAATCGGAGGTAGGTACAAAACTGATCTAGCAACCCCCCTAGCAAAGCGCTCCAAGACAGACATGACAAGACAGCAGGCACTGCGATTGGTTGAAACAATCTGAGTCGCACGATGTGTGACATAACAGCCAATCACAGCGCGTATTTTCTCTATGTCGTGTCTTTCTTGACGCCCTTTTATAGGGGTGCTGGTACCACTTAACTATGTGACATCAGTTTATACGACGCAAGAATATTCCATAGGTATTTAATTTATTTGTATACCTATGCTAGAAGTAAGAAAATGGTACCATATAATTGGGCCTTAACAATGCGTATTGTTTCATAGAGAAAATTGCCGGAAACGCGGTTAATGTCTTGTTAACTAATCACAATTAATGCTTGCTGTCTGAATGGCAAGGGAACTATGTAACTCATCATTAGCCAATTAATTTGCTCCGACGCACACCTCTGATTAATATGCATTTATGATGGCAGACAATTTATTACGAAGGTTAGCCTAATTTTCTAAAAATACTTATTCATAAATAGAAAAATACTGCCACGTTGCAAGTCATAATATACATATACAAAAGCGAACGTTGGTACATATTATGACAAGACAACACAGCGCTTAAAATATTATCGGCTTTACCAATAAACGCGGTTGATCTATTCCGACATTATACCAAGCTCAACTTAAGTTGTCAGTCGTATGTAAAATACAGAGTAACCAGTTTCAGTAGACCTGTAATAACTTCGGCATAAATTACAACGCGTTTATTGGTAAAATCTGCGTACCTACCTCAATACGCTATATACTGCCTAGGTATACGATCACAGATGCTATTCTCGCCTTCAAAATAGCGCTTTTTTGATGATTTGAAACATGGAGCGTTTGGTGGAGCGTCTGTGGTCCAGTTGGTCGGATACTTGATTTGTAACCGGGAGTTCGCGGGTTCGAGTCCGTCTACTGGACGTGTACCAATGGGACTCTTTTTCAGAGCCTATGTACGCAACGCAACGCTCCTACGGTGAAGGACAACATCGTGATGAAACGCGCACACCACAAGGTGTGTGAACCCGAAGTTGACTTTCACAGATCGAGGGTTCAACGTAAGTCCATCGAGTAAATGATAGTAATTACTGCAATGTGTCTTGTAGATGTGTATTTTACGTTCATCAAAAAACACATTGCCACATCTATCAACCCGTTAATTGATCTGTGAAAGCTTAAAAGGGTCGGATGTGTTGTGGGCATTTATCATCATGGCAGTACATGTCAGGGAGCTGTATTATTCATTGGCAAAGGCCTAGAAGTTGCGGCGCATACAAAGAGAGCTCCGGGATTATGCGTATTAGCAACTCTTGCATTGTTTATTTTAATTAATTTCAAATGCATATGGACATAGGGGTCAATTTGGCATGCGCTTATGAACTGATGTTTATTCGGGAATGTTAATTACGATAGAATGGAATGTACGTTGGTAAAAAGCGGTAATTGGATGTTGTTATTGAAGGAAGAAAGCAGTGCCGATCGATGTAGCTCGTCTATGGGGAGGCATAAGTTCAGCAGTGGACGTCACTGGATGGACATGATTATTATCGAAACAGTCGGTAAGGTTTGGTTTGTTTACACGATTTATTTCAATATTTTTGTCTGCGTCTGTGGTCCAGTTGGTCGGATACTTGACTTGTAACCGGGAGGTCGCGGGTTCGAGTCCGGCTGCCGGACGTGTACCAATGGGACTGTTTTTCAGAGCCTATGTACGCAACGCAACGCTCGTACGGTGAAAGACAACATCGTGATGAAACCCGCACACCACACAAGGTGTGTGAACCCTATAACGGCGATTCGTATGAAGGAACAAAGAAGTGGCTCAGTTCGTTAAGCTTTCTACTACACTTGTATGTTAACGGACGTACAATTTTCGATGAATAAATATTTTTTTTTAAATTGGGAAAACTCAATATTAGAGGTTGCTTTTTATCCAAAATTGGACCTTATGAAGGAATTTTTGAACACAATGTCACGATGCTGGTTTTTTTATATTCCGAAAAAATTAACATGTGAATGAATGAAGATGAAGACAGAATCTCCCTAAGCCAATTTCTAATAAATCATTAAAATATGTACATTTTTTAATAACACTAATAAGTCGCGGGTTAATAAGTACCTAATGAACAAGTGTGCTCCATCTTAGACCACATCGCAGCAGGATGGTGGTCAAACGCGTGTTAAAAAAAACAATAAAGTTTATATTTTTGAACGAAATTGATTATTTCAACAACATTAATTCATCATATACGACTATACACTCTTTTAAGAAAACAAAAACAAACCCGGCAAGTAATCTCAACACGAGAAAAAAAAATCTAAATATTTCCCGCCGGAAGCCAGTATAAAAGATGAGACAAACTTTATTTTATAAGCGTTTAGTTTAGTGCGCTCGCTTTAAAATCTAGAATCTAGGTTATTTAGTGCTGTCTAGCTGGGCGATGGGTGACAGCGGCGGCGGCTGCGGTTCTGGAATAATTTCCCCAAGGACATGACGTTTATTTGCTGCACAATCGTGGTCAGTCTTGTTCCACACATTAAGCCCTGATTTGAGCCTTCTTTAGCTATATTTTGATATAAATTTGAGATCAAATTACAAGGTTCGAAATTGCTTGTATGAGACCGTATTAACTGAGCAGTCGCTAAAAATATTTTTTACTAGGGGCCCGCACCGGTTTCGCACGAGTGCCATGCTAATTCTACGAATATTATAAACACGAAAGTTTGTATAGATGTTTGGGTGTTTGTTAGTCTTTTCGAAAAAACGAATGAACGGATTTCAATGAAACTTTACAATAATATCGATTATAGAGATAGACACCATGAGGCGACTACCGTTTCTTTTATCCTATGTAATGAAGCCGTTAGTAAAAAAGTTTTTATAACGTGCCTGTATATCTACATACATGATAAATATACATAAATAGTTGGTCCCCATTATAACAGATGTCTTTTTTTTTGTAGATACGGAACCTTTCGTACGTAATTTCAACACACAATTGACAAGTTTTATTCCAATATGTTTACTTACTGAAATAATTAATAAAAAATATGTTTTTATTTTTTGCTGTGTAAAGTACTATACAAATTGGTTGAACGCCGTTTCAAATACCTATTTGGAGGCGTTTAAATAAAATACCGGAAAATTACTACGAAGGCGGTAAGTGAATGTGTTGAACCTCAGACAATCTTCCCAATCCAAGGGCTCAAAGGATTCTCTCGGAAGCAACTCAACAGTTTAACAATTTATCACCACAAAGTTTCTTTAAAAAAAAAGTCGTCCTCCCCGCAAGAGACTGGCTGGCAACACAATCCACTTCACGAAAAAAAAAAAAACACATAATATCACGGACTGCAAAAAAGAAGAAATAAAATCCTCCGTATTTGCAAATGGGATGAAACAATAAATCCAGTGGCGTCATGGCATTAACTACAGGGTGTGATTACTACGAGATTGAGGCGCAGCGAGCGCGACATGAGTGCGGTATGAAACCGGCGTGCTACTGGCACGAGACCGGCAATTTATGTGTCACGAATGTACTATTCAGTCGGCTGTGTATGCACGTTACTGATTTATATCCCACGCGGGTTCTGTTTGTTTTTGAAGGCAGGTGTTTGGATCATCCTGTACATACAACATTGATTGCTTGTTTTGGAAATGGAGTGTACTTCGGTCATTTGGTGGTGTTTTTATTATTATTTTAATTATACCTACATATTGATCGTTCGGGTAAGCTATTGTTTTGATTCTGGATTCTAATTTGAGAAGAGAGTAAAACACAACAATAGTTTTTTTTTCATATTCATCGGGAAAACGTACAATATCTATACGAAGATTTACTTATACCTTCTACGAAAAACCCGATAAAATGAATTTATCGAATCAGTGCGACCCTCAAGTAACGAAGCGGCAGTAATTCCCAGAAACAAAAACACTATTCACGATTCGGTAAAAAATAATATTAAAAGGGGAATAATTTTAGAAAGCTGCAGTTTTCCCGGTGAGCTGAGTCGGCAGTTGGCCTCGCAAATCGTTTTTGGCGTTGTACAGTGGCAAGTTAATATAGACATTGCCATTGAATGCTGACCCTTGGACCGTAGGCTTATTTTTCACTGACAATCCGCTTTTGTAGAGCTCAATTCGACCAAAATGTACCTATTTTTGCCCGGATTCTGTTGCGTCAGCCCCTTGACGGTAGAACGTGACTTAAATGAAATATTACCTAATAATTTGTACTGTTCCGCCACTTGTACTATTTCGCCACTTCAAACTTCGCCGTTCGGATGTGAGAGTTGATTTTAACGAAGCGGTTTAATTTGTGAAAATTAACCTCAATGTCATCTATATCATTTGGAACAGAATTCAAAACGTTAGAAAAATTTTTTATCATCAGACAGTCAAAAGGTTAAATGACGTCGTTTTTAAATGCCCTCTTCACGTCTTGTCTGTTTACTGAATATCGAAAGTTAAAAGGAAAAGATTTTAAACATTAAGAACGAGCGTTTGACCATCATCACCGCCATCCTGCCTAACATTGAACAGCGATGTGGTCTACGATGGATTTCACTTGTTCATTAGGTACGTATTTACCCGTGACTGAAAGACCTCCAGACTATACTGCGCAGCAAAAATAAGCTTATCCTATAGAAGTCAGATAGGTCTGGAACCTTGTTTAATAGGAATGGACGTTACATTAAAAAAAATGCACTTCATGTCTTTTATTCCTAAATCGGAGCAGACAAAGGCTCTTGCTAAGCAAATACCCACGGTTTACCAAGCGTATTTAACAAGTGAGCCCAACGCTGTTAGTTCATAAACCTTGTAGTACGCAGATTTCACTGTTTTCCGCATTTTTTTCATTGTCAACGATGTTGTTGTTGAGCGATGTATGGTTTACAGAAGCTCTGATAATATTAAAGAAAAAAGAACCGACGCGTTCCCAGACGATTTTTTAAAGTTCCCCTCGATTTATAGGGTTTACCATAAAGAAACCCGGATTTCCTTATCAAGGGACATTGGAAATACCTTCTTTCTAACAAAAAAAAGTCGGTTCTTAAACGACAAAGTTATGCGCGAACAAGTATAATAAAACATACGGTTGCATTGAGAAAGACTCTTTTTTTTTAAAGAAACGCGCATTTTCATTATATAAAACATATTAACGAGTTTTACGGCGCGAAAATTACCAAAAGATAAGCTTTCATCTCCTTCGTTGTTTGCCCGACGTTTGGACACAGTTACATGTGCCGTGGTCACGTGGTATTTGGTCATCGAATACAAAGACTTCATTTTTGGAGTCGCTTAAAATAAAGACTCATTGTTGTCTGGTAGGTTTTATATTGATAAGGAGTTCTTATATTGATATAAATAAATAATGAACCTTAATTTCTACCGACATCCAGACTTTCAACTTTAGGATGGTAGACCAGATTCTAGACTGTACAACCGGGTCTCGAACCTACAACCTCCCGATTGCAGATCCAAGTAAAATTATTATTACTAGTCTACTGGATTCCACTGCCGCGAAAAGCCCTCTTACCTTTCTCCACTATTCCCGATTCTGCGCAGATGTTCACAAGTATTTGTCCTGGCGTATGATCTCGTCTGAGTATAATTACCAAATGTCAATTATTTTTCTTAGTAAGTACATTTATTATGTAACCGCACAAAATAGTACATTGTACAGACGCCGGCGAATCTCATTGCATCGAACAATAAATCGTAAAAATGAAAATTGCATGTGTACGGTTTGAACTGTTAGCCGACGTGCTACCAATAAATTCGTATCAAAATAAAATGAAATTTATATCGATTCTATTTTGTAGCAACAGGAAGGCAAAGCGGGGGATACGTCAAATTTGTTCGGCATTTATCATGGTCAGCGCACGGTCGGGATTTATTCCATGACTGACGGTCTATTCGGACAGAGGCTGGTTCCTGGCATGGTTATAACTGGCAACGGTTGTGATTGGCTCGAGTGGGTACGGCCCGACAGCAACATTTTATTAGAAAATGGTTTGTTACCTTTTATGACATTTCCTGTGCCACTAAAGCATCAAAAGTAAGGTATATTATATAGTCAACATACAATACTCAATATAATTATTTGCGTAATACAATGGTTGCTAACAGATGGTACAAATAAAAGCACATGATTTTTTAAATCCTAGTGGACACAGCATATTGGTGTAGAATAGATACAGTTTTAAACCTATCAATACTTAAAATGATATCGATCATCGTATATTCATATTCTTATATTGGGACAAGTAAAGACGTCTGATGATTTATTATGGAAAGAGCTATGCTCGGCCTTTCTCTGAAGGATCGAATCAGAAACGACAGAAAACCAAAGTCATCGACGTAGGTCATCTGCTTAGGAAGCTGAAGTGGCAATGGGCCGGCAATATTAGCCGTGGAACCGATGGCCGTTGGTGCAAACGAGTTCTCGAGTGGAGACCGCGTCTCGGCAAATGGAGTGTAGGACACCCTCAGGCAAGGTGGACTGATGATATGGGCAATATAGTTTGTAGGCTGGATGCGTGAAGCCGGAAACAGATTACAGTGGCGTACAATTAGCCTATGTCCAGATAATGATAGCCATCGGAGTTTCAAACTTAGGGTGCTAGAGCAGCTTCTTGACCGACTGTACCTACTAGAGCCACAAACAGACTATTGTCTTTCAGTCTCAGTCTTCCCATGACACTTCCTGTGTCGCCAAAACATCAATAAAGTAGAGTTGTCATATTGAGGTAGGTAATAAATTTACCTTTATAATGACACTCATGTGAGTGCCATACTTACCCCCTTACCAATAAACGCGTAGTCACTTACACAACGGTTATTACAGGCCTACTTGAACTGGTTATTCCGTATTTGACATACAACTGACAAGTTAAGTTGAGCTTTGTGTATCTTCGAAATAGCAATTCCACCATTATTAGTAAGGCCCTTAGAGTGGTTGACCAGATTGTACAAGTACAGTACATTTGCTTTCAGAACATACCTACATGAAAGCTCGTTATTGTAGTTCTATCGCACTCATTGTGACTGACTCACAGATAGTATATTCTCAAAGGGAACCAGGCTACATACAGTGTACAGCAGTGGCGAAGCTTAGATCGTTTCAAAAGGTAAGCCCTAGTACCCAAATAATAACCGTTACATTTCCCTAGTCGGCATAATTAACTAGTAGGTAAGGTCACACAAGGTAAGCTGATAGGAACCGTGTTGTATGGTAGCTTCGCCGCTGGTGTACAGTACAGTGCTACAATAATATTTTGGCATATGAGTGGTGAACCAGTTGATATAATTTAATGTTAGGTTCCTGACAAGTCAAATTAGGTAATATTTATTTATATATTTAATCATATATTGCACTCATGTTGTACATAGGGTCTTAAATATATGTGGTAACAATTAGGCATCAAACATGAACCCTGAAAGGGTGTTACAATATTTTTAGCTTGGGTAATAGTACGCCATTATATTGATAGTGTTGACAAAGTCACTGTATTATTTTCCCTAAATTGACAGTGTTTCGGATACTTTCTTCCTTAACTGTATACAGATTCAAATTAAGTTTTATTTCGTAATATTTTACCACTTCCATTCTATCTACGTTCTGTGTGTCTATATTTTAAAAATACATGACAGCGTAGTGAACAAAGTCAACACCAACTCTCGCGGGTCAGACTATCAGAAATTCATATGCTAAAGATAGCAGAAGGCAAAGATAGAAGATAGGGTAGGCAGCAAAAATATTTTTGTTTTTACACTTAAAATAAAGCGCCGACTGCCACGGAGTCCTTTGTTGTCCTTTCATTTTGCTGTTGAATAAAAAAAAATAACTAACACTCAACAAACACTGCTATTTTAACGTTCGATTTTGCACGTCGAGGGAACATAGAAATTGATATATTGTTTAATAACTATACACTTATTTCTAAATCGGGGTAGACAGAGGCACATGCTTAGCAAATTCCCACGGTTCCCCAGGCAAATAAAACCCAACTCCTTAGATGAGCTTATCGCTGGTTGAATAACTATGTAATATGGAATACTTAAGTACTAAAACATACGTATTATGCGTAAAAGTATTATTACAAACCTATTAGATGACTTTCCGCGACAGTTTTCAGCAACAGCGTTTCAGTAGCGTATATTATGTTTTTATTTTTATAATATTAAGCCAATTTCCCCCCGTGACAATGTAGTTTTCCAACACTAAAATAATGTGTCACATAGGTTTCGGAGCCGATTCAATACAATCAAACATCCCTCGTAGTGATATGTCGGTAGTAAGGGTAAAAGTGCCCTGCATGTGACGTTCTAAACTGGGAAATAGAAATCGATAAAAATCGCATTCTTAGCGGTATCTTAAAGGGGTTCAAAAGTTTAGCCTACTGTATGAGCTATGAAAGAATAGGTCTAGATTACTAACCACAAATATGTGATCAATTTAGTCCGCGGGCTCAAATTTTGAGTGCACAAGAAATTCACACACATTGCGCCTGTCTCCCAGAGGCGTAAACAGAGATTGCAAATCTCAATTTGTCTCGATTCTGACACACCCCTTTTGGTTTCATCTCCACATTAATACACCTTTTCATTTTCCTTTTTCATGACACTTTCCGCCAGTACATCAACAATCTTGTCGTTGGCCTTCTGGAGTGGCCTTTACTCTCCTATGTCAACCATCGAAGCATTCCCTTTTTCAATCTTGGTCACTAAGTATATCTTCTGTGATAATAACATCAGTAAATATCCGTACGAATAAACGTCACGGACACATCAGAGGAAAAATAAATAATTTACTCACCTTTTTTTTATATATTATAGGACGTCATGTTTTTCCTGTCTACGTTGGCTTCAATAAACAAAGAATCTACGCCAATTACATGTCAGATATATCTCTCTCTATTTGCTCGGAACGCCATAAGTTTAGTTCGAGTGAGACACGTCACGTCCGTTCCCCGTCTCGTTACGCGGTACATTCTGATAGTCAAATAACAGAAACGAGATTCATTGAAACAAACGGTATGGTACGTATATATCAATTTTAGTTATTGTGGTTTCTAACAAACTGGTGTTGTAGGATTTACAGCTCAGATAAAAAACAACCAGACTTGCAATACGAAACTGACATTTAGAATAAAACGAGACAAAAATATGGACGATATGAAGGAGTCAAAAAGTAACAGGAAATATTTTCTGTACCTTACTGCGTAGCAGGGTTTCCGGATTTAAACTGTGAAATTGCAGTGTCATGCACACCATATAGGCAAAAAGACCTACCTTAAAGCCTACCTTAGTATTTTGGCTACCCGACCTAATAATAGAGTTATTGCTAGATCTTTTTTTGTTGTAGTCACGACATAGGCTAACCGAAGGTCCTGTGTTTTGTGGGTGAGTAGATATGTAGGGGTGTGTGTTTCGTAAAGACAAGTTACCTATACAAGGTGTCAATCCTTGAGGATTACTGCCTAACTTGTCGTAAAGTGCACGCTACTATCAAATTGGTAGTAAAATTGACAGTTGGGAACTAGACCTTAGTACATGGAATTCCAAACATATTGGTGGGAAAGAGACAGATTTAAGCGGAAGGTGGTACGCGACTTACAAGTCAAGTTATGTTTAGTCATAGATTTAAAGTGACAGAACCTCATTAGGTCAATACTTTTTAAATTGAAGGCAGGTACACGTTTGACCACCATCCTGCACTGCGGATGTGGTTTAAGATACAGCACGCCTTACTGATAATAAAAAATAATGAGTAATTGAAAGCCGTGACTCAAAGATTCCGATGGTTTGGTCTTGTATGATGTGTATCGTCTTTTAATGGCAATAATTCAAGCCCCCGTAATGCGAAGTGATGTACAATGCAGTACGCTTGTCTATTAAACATTTGTTCAACCGTGACTTGAAGACGTTCAGACTATTAACTCAAAGTTCGTACACAATGTCTCATAAAATTAAACTAGCCCTAGGCTTTGCACGAGTGCAACACTGATACTATGCGATTTATTAAAAGAAACCGCATTAAAACCCGTTGCGTAATTTTAAATAAAGAAGCATACGTGGGATATACAGCGGGAAGCGATTTTATTTCATTCTTGTACACATATTATAATACAAGTAGTTAATCGATATCAATTCAGCACCACCCAAAACGGCGTATCAGCACAAAAATAAACGTATAAAGAATTGCCTATTTCACTATTTACTCGAACAAAGCAATCCGTACCGCTGTGTTTTTTTTCTCAATATGATCGTAAAGCACCGAAAAGGATGACGTGCAATGCCATGTAAATCAAACACGAATAAATCCAAACCCTTTTTTCCCCCCCTCCGCATGATTATGTCAACCGGAGAGATTTATGACGGCTGAAGAGATTCCTAGCGAAAATATTCCGAGGTAAATATTTGATGAAATAAAAAAAAAAGATTATATGATCCCCTCTTATCCCTCTATGGAAATAAGGACGGCGCCCGCACTGAACGGACGAGGAGCTCTGCCAGGATATTTCCACAGCTTTTTTCCAATGTCATTAATCTAACAGATAATGAAAGTGATGTTGGTGGGTAGGGGTAAGCAGTTACTTGTGACAGGTGTGCTTTCATTTTAATTACGGAGCCGGGAGCTTTCGTCGCGTATCTGACGTCTTGCTACTCGTGTTTGCTCCCAGTTCGCACTCCTAACTGGCGAATTTAGACTTATATATTATTGAGTGGAGTGAAATTACCTTTTACTTGAGTAAACTTATATGTAGTAGTGAGCATTAGATCCTCGACCTTCAGGATCGTCTCAAGATCCACACTAGGCGAGAATAGCACATACCCCGAAACATTCCTCAGGACCCTTTTACGCCTAGTGTATTGCAAGTAATACATCCGGTATAATTATCCGGAAGAAATGTATAGCTAAAACATTATAAGTGAAACAATTATGACGACGGGCCCGTTGGCGTAGTGGTCAGCTTGTCTGCCTCTATACGGTATGGTCGTGGGTTCGATTCCCACCGCTGACAGGTACTAAGGTGATGAGCTTTTAAGTAGTGGTTGGATTTTTTTAAAAATTAATTTAAAAAAATTGTGTGTGTTCGAGTGTTTTATTTATATATGCATACATACGTTTGAAATAAAAAACAATGCATTTAAGTAGATATATATTGTTGTCTGAATTCCATAACACAAGTGCTTTAGCTACTTGACATGGGATGAAGGCAATGTGTGTGTTGTTGTAAAAGAAATTCATTCAAAAAGATTTTGCCTTTCTTCGTGACAAACATAAAAAAATACAAAGAAAAATATTTCTCCTTCATAACATTAGTATAGATGTTATTCAGAACAGAAACATTTTCATACCTGCGCTATAAAAAGTGAACGATTGTAATTTAATCAGATTAATGTTCTTTCATTGTTAACATTCGACCTTTTTGGGGGAAACATTTTTTTTTTTCAATTCAAATAAAGTCTGGAAATTCCGTCATCTCTTGCCTGATAAGAGCCATTGTTAATGTAAAATACGATAAGGGCCCTAAACCACGCGACAGCAGGCATTTGTTCATAAAATTAAAGTCACAAAAAAGGCAAAAGATACAAATCACGCAAATAAAAATCTTACTGGGGCGCTGCCTTGCTTTTTGCCTCGCAAAATGTTTTTTTTTTACGACTTTAGCCCGTTTATCGAACTTAAATGGACGAAAGTTGAAAACGGAAACACTACTGTGCGAAGTTTGACTAACATGCTGTGCCCCGCTGTTTTTCCCGTGGGAATATCGAGATGATATGTCCAGGTATTCCTCCTCGCCAAGATTTGTCAAAAAACCTTGCAGTAATTTTCGCGTGAAATCGTAACAAGCAAACTTACTTCCACAAATAAGTTTGCTTTACTAATTATATTTCTTATCCAGAAATCTCCATGGAAACTGAATAAAACTTCAGTAGTAATACTGTGCGGCACAGTTACTACTAAAATAATTAATACAACTAGTAAATTATTTTTTCATCCTCGGAAGCACTTTAAAATCTGGACTAAATTAAAGAGTCAATTAAATTAAAATATCACAAAAAAAGTTCAAAAGTAAATTATATTTTTCATCAGCACGTTGTATACGGAACGGCTTATTTATGATGCCTCGATTCCAGGAATGGTAGTCATGTAATGTTTCATATTATAAAGGAAATAAGGTGAAGCCTCTTCCCAGTCTGAAATTGTACGTCCGATCGGTGTTCATAATGTATTTTATGCAACAGCGCGACTTCTGGCATTGTTTTTCAATTTGATGAAAGTGAATTATCGCATTTTAACAATAGAATAAATAAATTAAGTAAAAATTTTCATCGTCCCTTTCAACTACCATATCTTTTGCGTGGGTGAATCGATATCAATAAACATTGCTAAGAGCAGACTCGGTCAAATCAGCTATAAAACTAAAAAAAATATATCTTTGAATAGCTTTATTAGTTTAAAAGTGATGACTCCACGTCAAACTCATGACACCCCTCTTGTTTTACGCACTTTAACTCCAAAGCTTGGTGAACATAGGCATTTGGTTAACATATCATGATCATCATCAGCCACGTGACGTCCACTGCTGGACGAGAGCCTCCCTTAATCATTTCCATGCTCATGCGGAAAGAAAGGCCAATAGTTGCCACGCTTGGCATGCGGGTTGGCGATCGCAGTGGTGTACTTCCTGCTGCTCGTCCTATGGAGAGTTCCCTCGGTCGCCTCTTACGACCCTCTAGACGAGAGAAGTTGGTCTGGGGTGGTGACACATGTATTCTATTCGCCGTCACCACACGACATAAGCATATTCCCATGGTTAATGTAGAGTTTTTAACGTAACGGAATAGAGCGTGGAGGTATCTATGTGGGTGGGTTCAAACACATTATTGCTTGTGGGTTTCATATTCTTCACCGTGAACGTCATACAGCAAACATAGGCTCTGAAAAAGGCACCAATTGTTACTTGTGTATTATAGCCGGTCTTCAACGCATAACTTCCCAATAACATGCCCAAATATCCAACCACTGGGCGACAAAACGATTTTTATCTATAGCTTCATTAGTAATAATTAATAAAGCTATTTTTGGACTACGAACCACGAAATCGAATGAAGAGGCAGGTACTTTAATATTTGCCTATTAACATATTAAAACACTCAAAAGCCACTTTCATCCATCCATTAACGATTTTAAGTTATCACATTTTCCGAAATGATGATTCATTTAACAGTTTATCACTTACATATTAATGTGTTTGCGTGTAAAATACCTAAATAATTGAATTAGTAAAACTAACATCAAGTAAAACAAATTAATATAGATATCGAGTACCAGCTGCTAGGGCGGCTGTCGTGTGTTCCCGATATAGTGATGAGAAAATTCAGGGCGTCTGGGTATTTTAACTTTGTATGTATTAAAAACTATGTTATAATATAAGTACTATATATTATATCATTCACTGACACTCGTAATACCAAGGTTTTGGAGTCAGATGACCGTGTGTGAAACATCCCGCGGTATTAATAAGTACCTAGGTAGTCAATTCAAAGCTTTGTCTACGTAAATCACTTGCTAAAAATCCACTGTCAATTCCCTGCAGTTGGTAATAAGTAAAACGCAATTGGTAAAACGATATCGAAATTTTCATCCATAGTATTGTAGAGTAGGCAGCTATGTCTCTGTAACAGATGCGGTTTATAGCCCAAAATACCTTTTTATGGCCTTGAGTACAAAATTTATAATCTATCTTACCTATCTACTTATGAAATCGAGCGATTTAATGAATTCATATTTTCTACGGCGTAGACAACGTTCGCGTAGCAGTTGCTACGCCGTAGTTATTATGAATACTTGAGCTCTCGTAGCAAATTAACGAGAAAATATTATGTAATAAAATATTTTTTATTAAACTTGTTGTGATTGTATGAGCACGTCACCAAAGGTCAATGGTCAATATAATGAACAGTTTTTAACCTTGCAGTGCACTTGAACGCATCGAATTTCGATGTGGTTTTCTGGTCTCTAGGATGCATAATATGCTATGGATGATACATGCATATAATACCAGATAAACACTGTTAATAATGTATATTTGCAATACTATGTTTATCGGGCCAGCTAATTGAGAATAATTCAGTTTTACAATTGGGACAACTCCCACTCCACTGTTTTTTATAATTAAATAATATAATGTACAGTTTTTGACCCCAAACAGTTTATATAATTAGTATAGATGAAACGCATAAGCATATATAAAACTTACCTTTATTATGATACACTAGACGTTTGAATAAAAAATATGATGTAGCTTTTTATGAGTATCTCTAAACTAGGTCATAGTCTGGTTCTTGTGGAACAGTTTGAAAAAGGTGCGAAGATTAAAGATCCTATCTTCACGCTCCTCCTAATACATGCAGAGGGGAGTCTGAAGTTGTGTATAAGGTTGGACATGCAAAGGACAACTGGTCCACTTTATACTAGACTACGCTCAGAACATAGCGTACGGAATAATGGGTCATGGAAACGCAATAAATACACCACATTTGATAAAAATACGGTGAATGCGTTGTCACAGCACGCAAATAATTACGTATATCATATTATAGATAAGAGTTTTCTAAAAAAAAGTCTTTGAAAACGAGCGAGATGCAATTAATCTATTCTATGATCGTTCGTCTTCGGACACACTCTGTTGTTGTATTTTTTTAATGTTAACTTCTCACTCTAGCCATATTTGACATGTCAATAATTTTATAGCTGTCCCTTTTTAACAGGGAAAGTAAGAAAGAAAAAGCGATAGTTTTAATGCCAGATTAACTCTAATGAGAGTACCGGAAACTCGGCGTGAGTCACTCAAGCACTAATAAAGTAACATAATCTCTAGTCATTTGAAAAACTATAAAATTGTACTCAGTTCGCTTCTTTCGACATACAAAATATAGGTAGTTTATCAAATAAAATATGCGATACAATTACTCATGTAAATTACAATTTATGCATAAACCTTTTCTGAGGTCTCTTAGTTGAAAAAACGAGAATGTAAACTAATAAATAGTCTCAGTTGTTTTGATAAGGTTTTAGTGCAGTTTATTGTATTGTAACTGTCCTCAAATTTGTATGTGGAAAAAGAATATCTACGGATGAAAGTATTTTTTTATTCTATTTCGATTCCTTTTGCGAAGCAGGACAATGATGTTAATTGTGTTGAGGGGTGTGGCCCATAACTAATGCTTCCGCTTAACTAATGGTTACTTTACACGGTAACGTGTCGTCATTAGAATGTCACACGACTTTGTGCCAGTTCGTTGAACGTTCCTACTATGTAGTAGCGAGCGTTTAATCGATGAACTGTTTTTTATACTGTTTATTTCGCACGAACTCTTAAACTAGTTTACACATTGCGGACAAATAACGAGTCGACTCATTAGCTGAATTTCGTTTCGTCTCAGTTTTTATTTTGTGTATCAGGTGTTATATACTACACACCTGTGAAGAATATTGAGAAAAACACTTAACAATGTTTAACAATACTAAAATTACTATCACATTAAATATCCTTCCACGTGTCTTTATCGTGTGAAGTGCATGCCAACTTTTGATTTTATTTTTTGTTTCTCTGGCCACGAAGGAACGTGAACGAAGTAATCGGTTTCGTTTTGTTCACGGTATAAACGTCAACGACCTACCACTGGATCCTACTGGCCAAATCTATTTTTTTTTTTTTTGCTGAACTTAGTAATAGGTTTATATTGTTCACCGGGTATATATCAAAGACAAGCTCGGGCTTACCTTTGTTATTTCGAGTAAGACAACTAAGGTAAGCTCGAGGTAAGATGAACAATATTGAGTTTTAATGTCTGTGCGCGTTTCATTAAAAAAATATAAAAATAAGGTACTGAATTCGCTGGATAATATGTGTGTTTATTTTAGTCCTGACAAACTGATTTGATTCTACCGATGAACGCAATAAAAGCAGTAAAAGTTGCTGTTTTCCTAATGTTAATCTGTTGAGTTCTCGGACGTGGCAAATGGAATGTAAGAAAAGTTCAAATAACTTTTTTCGTTTTTTTTTCCACAAGTAAAGGAATATTATCTTTGTGTAAACATTTCTTTTTGCATGTATTAAGAGTACTTACCTACAATCCGGGTAGCAGCAGACTAGACAATTTTATACTCGATGCCTTCGTTCTTTAAATGAAAAGAGATGTACGAAAATGTGAGCATTCAGATTACCTTCGTTGTTTGTTTCGTTGTAACCTCGTGACCAAGGGATATGCAACTGTGTCGAAACGTCGGGCAAACAACGAATGTTAGCTGAATGCTTATCTTTGGTTGTGTTTCGCGCTATAATACCCGTTTTTAACTTTTAATGTGTTTAGTGCGCGTTTCCTCAATGATGAAATGATTACGCAAATCACTCACTGTCTTCACAAATCACTATTTGTGAAGACAGTGGTCTAACAATAGCATCCGCCTGATATTGGATGAAAGTTTATGCAGTACAGTAATATTATATTAGAATGCCCCTGGCAAACAGCCGAGAACTATTCTTGGATTACCTTAGTGGATAAAATTAGTACGCTGAAGTTCCAGGGCATATCAGTGAAGGTACTGAGAAAAGGACCTTAAGATAATTGTGATTAAGGTTTATTTTAACTGTTGTCTCGTGCCCCGTGCTGCTCTGAAACGTAAAATAATGATATTAAATAAATATATTTGTTCTAATAGAGGGACTATGTAAGATGCAAAACTATATTACTGGGCATTAGTGACTGACAATACCTATGATAATGATAATAATCCCCGAGTAAAAGGCAACCTACTAGTGGCGAAGCTAGGAGGTAAGCCGTTAGTGAAAAATAGGCACTTAACCAATGCTTATTTAGATTTTTTATTTGTCTTATTTATTTGAGCTATAATAAGTCCCTACGCTACTTAATTTCCTTGAAAATATTTTTAATGCGCCTGGCATATGCTTGTCTTGTACTACCGGCTTACCCCCTAGCTTTGCCACTACTACCTACTAAAGGTACCTAGTAGGTAACTGCAGGCCGCCCCGGCTTCGAACGAATGCAATGCTGATACTGTTTCTATACTATATTGAAAAGTTTATGTGTTTTATTATGCATATAAACCTTCCTCTGGAATAACTCTATCTATTAAAATAAGAATTGAATTCAATTGCATAGTTTTAAGGATATACATACATAGATACAGACAGCGGGAAGTAACTTTGTTTACATTAGGAATTTAAAAAAAAATATTTATGTACGTTTGTTCTTGTTACTATCCTAGTATGTTCCCACGTTTTACATTTTTAGATTCTGTATTATTTAGCAATGTAATAAATAACGTAAATATGTTTTACGCCCTTTGGTTACACTTTGGAGTTTCAGGTTAAAGTTTTCGAATTATTCAGAAATTCAGAAAGTTAAAACAGATAATAGGGATTACTTTGCCATACACAAAAGGGTGCTTTCTAAATAAACATAAAACTTCACCGAACCAGAACATTAATATCCGATGCATGCCATTTACAGCCATAACTGCCTGCGGGTGGACCCGTAGGGAAGCCATACATTTCACCCTACGTCGTCGCTAACCGCCCCAAACCAAAGCAACCTCAATACATACATTACGTAGGAAGTGACAACGTAGTCGACTATATATCTCTATCACTCTACATGACAACGAGCGAGACAACATCACACGTCGCTCTCAAGCCCGAGATTCGAGTAAGCGCGGACAGATAGACCAAAATTGCTCCACAGTAACCCTCAGGGCAGTGAAACAAACGAATGCGATATTTGCTTTGTCAAACTCTGCGGATAGTTCAGCGGTCATCTAAACTGGACCACAACCAATGTATGAAAACATTCACTAGCTATTATCCCCTTTGCGATGACAGACCAAGCCGGAATGAAAAAATGACAAGCGATGTACCAGATAAAGATAGGAAAGACTCAATTTTGCTCGTTTCCAATTTCGAATTTAAAGCGATAGTCAGTTGTGTAGGCCGTGTGTATTGTCTTTAGGAAATAAGACTTCCAGATAGTATTGAGAGATAGTAACAGTTGGATTTTCCACAGATTTTGAGATAAGCTGTGGCTGATGTCTGAAAGGAAGACTATCTAGCTAGGTTAACATGTGCATAGTCTAGCTACTATGAGCACTTACTGTCCCTATTGCAACCTTATCCTTTATTATTACTTTTGAGCATTAAGGCATACTTCATGGACAAAAGAAAGTACCTTTTTGTAATAGGTATATGAACTCAATAATTAGGAGATATCTTAATCTGAAGAACTTACGCTCAATGAAAAGGCGTACAAAATGTGTCTATACCTACACAGTAATGAAAAATTGAGATGTTCCCGTCTTATAAATCAACGATACCGCAAGTTAAGCTTTTAAAATAATATTATGAATTAAAATGCATATTCTTCCTTACATGTGTCTTATTACCACTATTTTACTCTCGATATTACTAACCCCACGGGATTTCGGGTAAAAAGTCGTGCTCCGCATTTTATCATATGTCAACAGCTACTTTGCATCGAAATCGACGTGCTACTTCAAGCGTGAAAAGCGAACACAAACCACTATGTAATTAACACGTGTGCATTAATTACCGTAAATCACAAAGTAAAAAAGCTTTAAAAAATACCTTCATCACAGTGATTCACACATTTTCATTAGCCGAATTAGAAATTCAAATGAAAATGCACCAAATAAACAACAACAACAAACAATGAAAACCTCCATTTTATTTAATATAATGATATGACATAATTTGTCCTAAGCTGCCGTTTTACACCGATAGCATCTAAGTTCTGACGCATGTCACTTAACAAGTAAGTAGAGATTTACATGTAAAATCCATTAGTTGATTGATAATAGGTGGCAAGTAGTTTGTTTGACGATTTTGTGATAAGGAATTTATATTAAAAGCGAAGGCAGGTAAGTAAATTGCTGTTAGTTAATTTACATACATAGGTATATAGTTAGTATCAATATATAAAGGTATGTATGTACTAAAATGGTAAAAGGTTTTGGGCACCCATCCTCTCGATGGGTGAAAGTCGATTAACGAAAGAGATTTATATAGGTGAGGTACGGAGCCCGGTGAGTAGATATCGCCCTAGAAGGACATACATCGAACAGATTGCTGATGTCCTGGCGGAAGGTGGCGTGAAAAGTACTCGAATACGGAGATCATGTATGAAAAGATCTACGAATCTAGATGAAGCGTATGTATGTTAGGACCATGACAAATGGAGATCTGTAGTGTCTGCCAACCCCTCTAGGAGACAGGCGTAAAGTTTCTGTATGTAAAATTATGTTCTACGTGAGAGTATTCGTATTACATTACGTATTGATTTAATTACATTTAAAGGGCTTAGAAACACTCTTTGAGCCCAGATCGATTCCCACCGCTATCTGGTACTTAGGTGATGAGATTTTGAGTACTCGTCAGATGTGTTTTATCTATAATTATGTTTGTATATTATATTGTTTTTGTTATATATTATTTACTTTATAATTAACTTTATTTGCGAACAACGTTTCAATGTTATGTTCAATTTATCGGAACAAAAATAGCTTTTCCTGATTCCTGTAAGACGAGACTCTCTGATGAACTTTTCATCAGATAAGGTGTCGAATTTTGTTCTTGGACCCACGACCCTTAGCATTCGACTTCTATCCAAATATTTAATTATCTCTCCATCGTCACTAAAGTCAATTACAGCCCTCAGAGAAGTCTAGGGGCGAAGGGGGAAGGAGATGTCAATAAGAGATAGCGGTTCATCAGTGCTTAATTTACCAATCGGTAGTCGAACTTTTCAATTTAATTCGATATTATGTACCTGCATATTAAACTCATGTTGACATAATAAGACTTAAGTGTTCCATTGTAGTGAGAATTCTTACGAATGCTCTTAGACAATATTTCTAAAGAAAAAATAACTTGACTTCAACCAATACTAGTTACGATTTTTAAAGTCACATTCGATTCAGTGGCTCTGCCATTATCAAACCATGACTGACTTCCTTAGGATGGTACCACTAAAAATACACTTCACGCCTTTTAATCCCAAAGCAAATGCCCACGGTTCACCAAGCGTATTTAACCCAATGTGGGGGGGGGGGGTGATTTACTTATGCTTATTTATTCATTTATTTATTATATTTGTCACATATACAAAAGTTACATTACAAGAGAAGGAACAACACATTAAAATTAACAAATAGATAGAAGATAGACGAGACTTATGTTGTGTGTGTGTATTTTTATTGTATTTTTTATTTTTTCTTATATTATTATTATTTTTCTCTTGTGTGTTAGTTCTTTAGTTAGTAAATAAAGCTAAACATAAACGGATACACATAAGCAAATGAAAAAAAATAAATGTATGAATTTAAAATTTCACTTCAATATAACCATTCGCCAACAAATTTAAAAGTATAATTAATTTTTATCCTCGCATACTTTTAACTCTGTGGATAAAGAAACACGAATGAACTACACTAACGCCGTCTACTTTATCTCTTTGAAACTATAGTAAAGTGCTCAAGAAAAGTAAAACTACACCACAAAAACATGTCGGAGACATAAAGTTTTTGATACGACAATCTAATTTAGCTACAGTCTACACTGGACTTGGAACACAGTGTTTTACTGCGTTAAACTCTGTTTCTTCACAATTTCCTTTGACGCTAGAGATCAGGATATATCAGATTGTTTATCTTAAATAGACTCTCTCAGTACTGGCGTGTATTCCCGAGGGAATAAGCCCGAGGTCTGTCTTTTGCGGTCAGTCACTTAATATTATTAACTTTATTTCCTTCACTCTGCGATGCTTGTAAAGTGGGTTCCCCATACAACAACGTGCGGTGGTATGCTTTGGTAACTGACTCCGCCGAACCCTTAAGAGATTATTAGTTGCTATGTAAAAGAGCTATCTTCGTTAGTGCAATTCTTGTTGCAACGAAATCGTATAGTCCAAAAAAATATATAAACTCCACTTATTCGACTTCTAAATTGCCTTCCCTACAGCCGTATTGTTGTTTCCAGGGTGTTCAATTCTGTTTCTTTCTCTTTCGAAATCTGTTCTTTACGCCATGGTTACGTTAGTAGTGCTATTTTATAATTTAAGATTGAATTAATTTGTTGTCAACCGAATAGAAATAAATAAACTTCAAATTCACTGATAGGCAATTTCTATTAGTTAATATACCCAGTGGCGTGCACTGGCTTTTACGACAAGGTAGGCAGTAAAAGGATTGACCCCAAGGATTGACACCTATGTATAGGTAACTTGTCTTTACGAAATATTCGTACATACCTATCTACTCACCAACAAAACACAGGACCTTCGTTAGCCTGTGTCGTGAGTACAAGCATCTAGCAATAATTATTTTATTAGGTCGGAAAGCCAAAATACTAAGGAAGGCGGTGTCTTTTTGCCTATGATGTGCACGCCCCTAAATATACCCACGATGTAGATGATACGGGCGTCTCCACAGCTCGACGTCTAATGCGTGATTAGGGTGGCGCTACTCCAACTACCCCAGCTTCTCGAGGAACTGCAACAAACCCTTTGTATCCTCGACGATCTCCTGCAGGGGCCATCTGGGTCGTCCTGTATCTTTCCACATCCTGATACCCCAGTTGGATGTGTTCCGGTGTCTCCTCTGCCACCATGAATGCTCTGCACACTGGACTGTCCGTAAATCCTAAATTAAAAATATGTTTATTTAATACAAAATATACTCCCGATAGATAAACTTCTATAGTATAATTTCTATAGAAATAACCGGTTTTCATTATAGTAAAGAGTGCCTTTTAATCGACTACGTCATACAATCGTATGCTTCGATATTTTAAACTACGCAACGGATTTTCATGCGATTTTCTTTAATAGGTAATTTTAGAGAAATTGTTTGTATGTATAATAGATACATATAAGGGAAACATTGTTCATAATGTAAATTGGAACAGCATTGCCAAATCAGCTAATTCACTGATAAATAATGGCCGGTCAGCATTTGCCTTCTACACCACAACACCTACAAAAGCTCTCAATTCAAATTGCTTTAGATTTTCATCGCCCTCTATTATACTATCATAAAAATAATCGCAAAGCTCTCGACCGTTATAAAAAGCTCATCGATTTTATAATCTCCTTGAAGAGCTTTTGCTTATAACAAATTGTTGAACTTGAAAACTTATCTTCGAGTTAGTTAAATGAGAAAGGTTGAATAGGTACCTAGTAGGTGATCTAAGTGCTAATTTCACTGTCTAGACTTAGACCCGACCTGACCCCCGGGTTCTGGTTAGCGTCGTCCTTATTACGTTCGTTTGTTCTTAGGTTATGAGCTGGCGGTTGGGGGATATTGGAATTATTTTAATTTATTCTTTAGTCAAATCAAATCAAAAGTCCTTTGCTATCGTGAGAATTTACACTGTAACATAAAATAAATTATGAATATAGAAACAACATTTGGTAACAGCAATATACTTTATAATATCATTGGTGACAACCGAAGCTTCGTCAGTTCGAAAAGGGATCTTCTAGTAACATGAGAACTAAAAACAAAATTGAAATAATGTACATATTTTATACATATTTTAGGCAATACTCTAGGTATATCCACTATACGTTTCGTCAAAATCCAGCTTTAATTTACCGTTAAAAACTAACAAACAAATATCTGACATACCCTTTCCACTCGAAAAAACCTCCTAGCGCAATACATCCAATGGATGTTGGTTGTTTACGCTAAACACAAAAAAACAACTGTATTTTTCAGTGCTGTAAATGAATATTTCCAGTCCGATGTTTTTACGAACAGCCAAAAATACTTTCGCATTAATCATATTATATTATGGGCAAATAATAGCCGTTGGGGCTGCCTGTAAGTGATATTCTTCGAAGTGTAGTCAACAGTCCTACTATAATTATAAATGCGAAAGTTTGGATGGTTGTTTGTCCATCTTTCACGCAAAAAGTAGTCGACTGATTTTGATGAAACTTGACAGCATTGTAGCTTATAAACTAAAGTAACATGCAGAGTGTAAAAGGACCCCTAGCGATGGTCTTAAAAATGTTGTTGGGCTCGTCAATATGAACAACTTTTACTATGGTGACAATGTGGGGGAATGACAAAAAAATTCAAACCCCATACAAAATGTCATCGCCCGAAGGAGACCAATTTCTTAGCATTCCATGGATTCACCGTGCGGGTGCTGGGTCCATAGCGTGGTAAAAGGAGGAAACTGTTCGCTAGTGTTTGGGACTTGCGACCCAAATGTAGGTTTAAGGTGGCCACCTTGCGACGCGTCAGCACTCGCCTTCACCAGCGCCCATGTTCCCCCTTCCACCTATCCAAATCTGGTATGATCCTACCTGTGCCGCTTTTGAAGCAAAACTTTGTCTATTTTGTATGGAATGAAAAAATTGTCGCATAGCGTTTCCCCAAATTGTCGCCATAGTAAAATTTGTACATGTATCGAGTATTATATCTCAAGTGCTACTTTCACTAAAGAGTTTCGACTTAGCAGAAATCATTTTGACGGATAGGTACTACCTGCCTACCTACTACCCCTGGCGGCTCTCCTCTCCACCTTGCATACCGGGCTCTCTGTTAACCCATTAGCACCCACTGTACTCGGGCACTGACAAGTTATTTTAAACTCTATTACATGGTAATAAAGGTCAAATCACGTAAAGATACATATAGATAAGTATTCACCTGGGTTAAAATGTTTACCTATAGTAGTCATTGAAAAGAGGGATATGTAGGTAGATAGCACGAACTAGGCAAATGTTCTACATTTCAGTAGAAGTTATTTATCCCGACTTGATACTGGTAAACCCATAATCGTTATAGGTTTGCGGTATGCGGGTTTCCTCAAGATGTTTCCTGCACTCTAAGAGTGTTGCGTAGCATTAGCTTTTAGAATAAACTTATGTATATACTTTTAAGACTACGAGACTCAAATTCCAAATTAACGTTTTTTTTTTAAAATAAAATAAAAAAAAGTACACTTTACGCCTTTAATCCCAAAGCGGGGTAGGCAGAGGCACTAAGCAAATGCCCACGGTTCACCAAGCGTATTTAACCCAACGTGACAGGGGGTGAGCCCATCGTCGTTTTAGCGTTCACACACCTTGTTGTGTGTGGGTTTCATCACGATGTTGTCCTTCACCGCACAAGCGTTGCGTTGCGTACATAGGCTCTGAAAAGGAGTACCATTGGTACACGCCCAGTAGCCAGACTCGATCCCGCGACCTCCCGCTTACAAGTCAAGTATCCGACTAACTGGACCACAGACGCTCTATTTATTTATCTTTTTATTTTAATTTTATTGATTAACCGTGGTATTCATAAAAAGTTAAAACGTTGAATAACTAATTGACGTACATCAACTTAGATTGATTTGTCCGTATTTGGCGTACATTTGATTAGTTTATGGGACCTTTATTAACAGTGCACTAGAGCTGTTCTAACTTTATAAAGACGAGGGTTAATGTTTCCGTACAATATCTTGCACTAAACAAAACACAAGATAAGTGCAGCCTTAACTATTACGGTTGGTTCTTCCGACATTTAGACCAATATCATCTTAAACATCAAAAAACTTGTTACAGAGATTCCGATTTCCAAAAAAAGTATTTACTAACCCTTGTTCTTTTGTCCTGCAGTAGAATAATGGTATTGTCGGTGGTTTGATTTTTTTTGTGAAAAAGTTTTACTATTATAACCAACAACTTATAATGAAGTTCTCACAAGAAAAAAGGCTTAAGGTATATTAACTTAACTGTTATTATTTAGATATATACAACAGAAGTTGACTTCACACCTTATAAAAATACCTGTGTTAAAGTTGCCACAGCCATCTAAACTTAATGAGCTTTCTAATTGCATAGAATTTGCTGAGTATTATATGACTCAAAGCCTATAATCCATTGAGAGAACAGTGAAATGCTATATAGGATGCAACATATTAAATTAACCAAAGCCTAATACCGATAAGAGCTTCATACCAGTAGATGTAAATTATGTCTCAGAAGATGTATATCGTTATTTCGTTTGCAATGTACACATAGTATAAAACATAGTCGCCTCCCGCTGTTTGTCCCTATGTATGCCAAAGTCTGATAAACTACGCTATTTTGATTCAGTTTTCTTTAATAGAAATAGTGATTTTAGAAGAAATTGGAAAGATGGGATCGGCTTCTGTCACTTATAAACACAGATTTGCGTTCGGCTATGTATGTTATAGTGATATTTTATTTAAGTTTTTAACCGGGTATATCCGTGTAAATATTTTTAAAAACTAGCTGTCCCGGCAAACGTTTGTTTTGCCATAATTAGTTGCCTTTGTATCTCGTGTATTGCGAAAAATACAACTGGTAGATGCAAAAATAACAGATAATAACCGATTCTCAGACCTACTGAATATAAATATAAAATTTGGTAAAACCGAGGAGTACAGTAACGAACATATCGCATAGTTAGAATAAAAAGGAACCAAAACGAAACATGCTGCTTTCGCAATTTATGTTTTTATGCCTTTTTGTTAAGGTTCAATTTTATATTGTGTCACTTTTGTGCTAACTGAACGATATTACAAGATAAGCTTGCATTTGCTTTTTCTCGACAGTTAAAGAACTTAAATAAAAATGGCGTGTAGTGACGGCGAATAGAATACACGTGACACCAGTCCAACTTTTCCCGTCATGGGGGTCGTAAGAGGCGACCGTGGTTGCTCTCCAGAGAACGGGCAGCAGCGCTGTCTGTGAGATAAACCACAACACCATGAACTTATTGTGTGTGAAAATATCAATTTACGTTTATTATTTTTTTTAAATACATACATATATTCCAGTCATGGTATTCCATAACCATTTTAACTCACTTTTCACTTCACTCGACGGTAATCATTGGGGCAGGCCCTCGTCCAGCAGAGGACGTTATATGGCTGATGACGATGATGAAAGAACTTAGATATATGCCCGCGTTTATTTAAAAAAAAAATACATCTAGTGATAACACAGTTGATAACACAGGAAGTTTCACGTCGGCTGCATACCGTCTGCAAACTCACAACTCACTAATTAAATCGCCAACTTATAATTTGTGAACCGCACACTAAATTAAATTTCGAACTCTTCCATATTCTTAAATTGATAAAGTTCGATCCATTCTAAATTGATCCAGCTGGGTAAGAGCCGCAAAGTGGAACGTTAACCAGGTAATAGGGCGGAAGTTTCTTCAGATACGGTCTTAGTGGGCTAAATATATTACAAGTATAATTTGACCCACCCTGTGCATGAATTCTCAAGTAGTACCAGTTCAGAAACATTTAAACTGAGTATCTGTACTTGACCATATTAAGTAAGCACTTAGTAGATGTAAGTTTACTTCATAGAGTCCTGGGCTCGATTTTAATCTGGTAGTGTAATCCCTTTATAGTTTCGAATTTTGGTGCACATTGGATCGTAGGTGTGTGAAAATATCAATTTTACGTTTATTATTTTAGAAAAATACATACATATATTCCAGTCATGGTATTCCATAGCCATTTTAATCACCCGATAGGCATTGGATAGGCAATCAGAATTCAAAGATTTTTTTTCTTTCATGCACACATTGCTTTTTAACTGCTAATAGATAATGCATTAATAGTCAGTCCTCCAATTTTTTTATTTGTGCAATTAATATTTTTTTAAATTGCCAAAAATGCTGTACTGACTGTGTTTTCTGACAAATCATCCATCATCATCAGCCACATAATGTCCACTGCTGGACGAGGGCCTCCCCCAATGAGATCCGTCATTTAGGGTAAAATGCCAGTAATCGCCACGCTTGGCAGGCGGGTTGGCGATCGCAGTGGTGTTGTGGTTTAACTCACAGTGAGCGCTGCTGCCCGTTCTCTGGAGAGCTCCCTCGGTCGCCTCTTACGACCCCCATGACGGGAAAAGTTAGGCTGGGGTGGTGTCACATGTATTCTATTCGCCGTCACCACACGGCTAAATCATCCATATAAATAAAGATTTACAATCAGATTATCCGTATAATATCATTATATTCACTAAACCAAAGTGCAGCTCAGTCGTTTCGAAATTTCGTTGCATTAAAAATCCAAAGCTTCCTTGTAAATTGCGAAGTTCAGTGCAAAGATCTGATTTTTCATGAGTGCCTCGGAACAAAGGCGTGTCGGACTGTATCAGCCTGTAAAGAGAATAATATGTGTCCATTGCGACAGTACGCACTGGACAAGTGGTGTGTTACATTTACATATTCAACCTGAGCTATACGTTCTACGAAAGTGCATAATCAATAAGCTCATGACATGTTAGCTATGTATAATATCATCAGACCCCAAAAGCACGGCTAAGCTTTTAGATTCCGGAACTTGGTAACGTAGACAAACAGAACATAGTTTTACATGTATATTTTTAGTATGATTCAATGCTACTTGGAATTGAATATTTTATTTTCTAGTTCACTACATTATTATGAACTTTCTGTACCCCGCGGTGTTACCCACGGTGTATACCGTTCCCGTGACAATGTTGCCGTTAGATATAGCCTATGTTACTTTGAATACCTCCAAGAATGTGTGTACAAAGTTTTGTCATCATCGTTTAAGTAGTTTTCGCGTGAGAGGGTAACAAACATATTTACTTACATTTATAATGTTAGCAGGATACACTGAATCAAATAGGTTTT
The DNA here is from genome assembly GCA_012932125.1 of Conopomorpha cramerella. Lineage (NCBI taxonomy): Eukaryota > Metazoa > Arthropoda > Insecta > Lepidoptera > Gracillariidae > Conopomorpha > Conopomorpha cramerella. The sequence continues at coordinate 23,958 of SJJU01002368.1, read as the reverse complement.
GTCAGGTCAAAAACCACCGTAAGTATAGTTTCCTCCGTAAATCCATTTTCCTAGAGACATTAGAATATAATTCAGTTAAAAGTCGTGCGACTTCCGCTCTACGGACACGCACTCAAAAGTTTGGACGCCTTCTAAGAAAATGTGTAGGAAGTGTTGTTATGCTATATTTTTTTTTATCGGTGGCATGTATATAAATATTTACCCCCTTACCAATAATAGTTGTAGTAAGTTGTAACTTATAAGTTAGGTTGCCTGGAAGAAATCGCTATGAGCGCCATGGTCGCTTTTGTAATCTTTGAATGCCATTTTTTATATTACCAATGTATGTACAGTGTGCAATTAAGATCTCTGCGTCCATCTATTATTTCGACATAGAAATCTGCATACTCAAATGCAGCAGTAGGAAGTATACTTTGTAACCACCTTACCAACCACAACCTTCTAAATAGTGATAAAACGCACAAATGCTTTATTAAATACTAGCTTTCCACGCACGGTTTCTCCCGCGGCTTCACCCGCGTGGACTTCGGTTATATTGCGGTATAAACGAATATTTTTGTTTTCCCTCGGGAATATAAATTTTCACGGGATAAAAAGTACCCTATTATTTAAACCGGATTTCTAACTAAACGTCTGTAGAATTTCAAAGCAATCGGTTCAGTATTTACGGCGTGAAAGCGGAACAAACAAACTTACTTTCCCATTTATAATATTAGTAAGATACGTGTGGTGACAACGAATAGAATACATATATCACTACACCAGCCCAACTTTTTCTGTCGTGGGGTCGTAAGAGGCGCCCGAGGGAACTCCAGAGGACGGACAGCAACGCTCTCTGTGAGTTAAACCACAACACCACTTCGATCGCCAACCCGCCTAGCGTGGCGATTATTGGCATTTTCCCCCAAATTATCATAGTAGTCATTGGGGAGGCCCTCACCCAGCAGTGGACGTCATGTGGCTGACAGTGGCGTGCAGTTGTACGACAAGTAGGCAGTATTCCCCAAGGATTGACATCTATGTATGCATAGGTAACTTGTCTTTACGAAATATAGGTACCTACCTACATATCTACTTACCCAAAAAACAGACCTTTGTTAGCCTATGTTGTGAGTACAACAAAAAAAGATCTAGCAATAACTCTATTATTAGGTCGGGTAGCCAAAATACTAAGGTAGGCAGCGTCTTTTTGCCTATATGGTGTTCACGCCACTACGCTACGGCTGATGGTGAACGAGAAAACCTCGAGATATTAGAGAGCGACAACTAGTATTTAGTTGATAGATATAAGATTCACGAAGACGCAGGCCTATCAGGCATCGCAGACATGTCGCCTCTTATGACCCCCACGACGGGAAAAGTTGGGCTCGGGTGATACATGTGTATTCTATTCACCGTCGACACACGGCTAGGTGAGTGTATGTATCTGTAGATAGTTTTAAACAAGGTTCATTTTCTCATGTACACCTCACCGGCCAGGAATCATCTCGACAAAGAAGGTTCTGTGCTCATTAAGCATTTTTATAGAGAGTTTATTTTATTGCTAAATGAACAAAATGGACGCAAAATGATCATTTTAAAAGCAAAATTAATCGGCATTAAAAAGATATGACCGCGTAGTGGCGGCTGGCCGACGTAAAATACTAGAATATTTTTATCTGAGAAATCAATTTCGAAAGCATCGATATTCCATTTGCCGTTACGGGGAAAACGAGTTCTTTATTGAATAAATTATTCAAATATATTTTTTTAAATACCCAACGTTTTCATTTAAATATGAGAAACGGAGTGGTTCGAATATACCTATCCTACACCTATAAGTAAGTACATACCTACTTAATCCAGCAGTCTGATAATTTCGGAAAAGGTCCCCCACCTTTGAAAGAATGTTAGTTTTCATATCTTTAGAGGTCATATTCTGAATCTCTACTCAAGCAATAACGAAGAAAAAAGGATCGCTATTCACGTTTCTCATCATCATTCCGAAAAATCAAAGAACGGAATACGTGGCGCATAACCTGTATTGATGTATGTATGTTAATGTCTATTTTATTCTTCTAAATTGTATGTGTAAACAGTACCAATATATTTTTAAATCATCTTCGATGTCTCCGTGATGAACCATCATTCCATAGTATAAAACAGTCACTTCCCGCTGTCTGTCGCAATATATGTATGATTAAATCTTTAACAAGTCGAGCACCGTTCGCACCGTTGTCACATGTTTGTAACACTAAGCATACATCCATAGTACCTACTATTTTAAAATGTCAGTACCTAGAGATACTCTTGAAAAATATTAATTACGTTAGATCACCTAGAATTCAATACAATGTGAGAAAAATGTCTTAAATGAAGTCATAACTTAACAAATATACTAACATAGTAATAGGTATATGTATAGCGTAATTATGCGATCACTTCTAATACAGATCCTACTGTTTGTTGCAACAAAACTTCGCACTGTTGTATTTTTTGCACACGTCATAAAAATGTGAAATAATAGAAAAGGACAAACACTCATTATTGGAAGTTTATGTACTTGGGTTGTTCTGGTCACATGATATAAATCTCATACAAATGGCTTGTACACTTTGTTGCGGGATGTACAGCATCGACTCTTACTAATTTTAATAATTCAATTACTAATTTTAACGTAAAACATGCATCTTAAAAATGAGAACTATAGAATGGCAATTACCCATACTGGCCTAAAACGTAGTAAGTATACCTAAGAATGGAATTCTTCTGGTGAGGTAGTGGATACCTAAACTACCACTGTTTTTATGACGATAATTCTTGTGCGACGCGTCCATGAATCACAGTTAAGTAATTAACGTCGAGCCTTCGCGCAATAAACAGCTCCAAAATTAAGTAATCTTTTGGAACTCCTTTGGAAAACATTGTCTTATTATTTAAAAAAAAACATTACGGTTTTCGTTTCAATTGTAAGCCTATTTAAAGGCTTGACATCGCAGTTTAATTAAAGTGCCGAAAATTCTTGGAAAGACACCGTTTCGTCTGTTGTAAATGGGTAAACACTCGTAAATCTGATACGCCCGTGGTAATGGGTTCCCTCTGTCAACATGGCGCGAGAGTGTTTCCACACAAAGCCGGTAGATGGCGTGATGCGGCTCACGGAATTTGTGTTTATTCGATCTGTGATTGCATTTCCGGGAGCCGACGACACCGCCTGGGGAAAGAATGTACAGTCAATGCCATTACAGTCGTACCTACACACAATTATAACGTACATGCTATAAGTAAACTTTGTGACAACGTTTTCTTGTATTTATTTCTTTCTTGGGTCTTTTTACAGTGCTTGTTTTAGTAGTTTCCTGCTCGGAACTGTACATCTACGTGCGGGGTTATTATGATATTCCAAGCATTCTTATTTTCTGACTGTTTACTGTTAGTAATATTAGGTCGTAGGATCCTGTTACCTACTTTATTTTTTGTAACAGCCACTTTGTGGCTTTTCGCGTCGATTTTTTTCCTACTACAATTTGGGTTAGGAACCTAAAATAGGAGTATCTTAGGTCATTTAACTCGTCGCTTGTCTTTCCCATTAATCTAAAACAAGATCTAAGATGAAAGCAAACAATTTTGCTTTATTGGTCGTACTAGCCCCTTCAATAACTCTGCGTAAACTCCTATTTAATGAGGTACAGCCGCAGTTTTTCAATTTCATTATCTTCCATCTAATAAATTTCTTTAAAATATTCGCATTATGATAAGTAATAATCGGCGTTTGATCCCGGGGTTTGGAATAAATTTATGTACCGCGCAGTCCGTGGATTAATTAAGATTGCGCTGGTACCTACGGGCTTTATTATTTTTTTCATTAAATTCCAGTTTATGGTTTTCATTAGTCCCAACGTTGCTTTGCGTCGGCATTGTCAAGGGTCATATTAAAATTACTGCTGTCAAAGTAAAATTACAATAAAAAAATCTACAAGCGCAATATGTAAGGTTATATGTTAAGGTAATTCTAAATTTATCTCGTAGGTAATAATTTATTTTCGCGTTGTTCAAAATGAAAAAGAACCTATTTAGTGAAGTAGGCTTTTATTTTCCTTTGAATACCGTCGAGTCATGCTTACGGTAATTATTATGAGATATTATGGAGAGGTACTTACTTGATAATAATTATACTACACACATCAATAGTGTCTAGGGATCAAAGTCAACAGTTCTAGCTCAAAAAAATCTAATTTATTTAAATCAAATCTAATCTTCTGGATTGGTCTCCAACCTAATTCCCCATGCCTGTATCACTGACTTATCAATACATTTTGAATAAATTATGAATGAATTCAGTTTTTGTAAAATATATTCTTGATTGCAATCTTCTAAAATGTACTTGATCCCTAGACACTTTTGATGTGGTACTATTGTTATTTATTTTATGTTGCAATTTTTACCTAATAATTATCTAAAATTCTATGCGAACACTAGCCTGTTTTGAACTCTCGTTTTCATTTCCTGCACATAATAATATATTCCTTGTTTCAATATGTCTAACGAATGATTATTTCAGATGCTGCTTAACACAGTAACTGTAATAGCCTAGGATGCAACCTACATATCATGTATGTACATTCCATGTGATTTCCACATCCACTAGCATTCTCGGGAGATACATAGGGTCTTGCAGAACTCCTTACATATCCTGCTGTCCAGAACTTAGCCACACTCCAGTCAATGCCTACCGCCTTGAGCTTGGAGTCTACTAAGTGCCGATACGTGTGCGTTTTCCTTCCTCATCTCCGCTTCCCGCTAAGAAAATTGTAATACTTAAATAACATACCCATATCTTCTCATAGGCGGACGTTGCACTGCTACGCATAGCAGATTTCAGCCTCTGCGTGGAATTGGAAACGTTCAAGAGGCGGGGGATTTATGATGGCAGAATCTGCATTCCTACACCGCCGCGTACTATCCAGACACCGCAGATTCGGCCGTTGTCGTATAGTTGCTATACAACTTAACGCTTGGGGTTAAAGGTTAAACTAAGTATTTACACACAGAATGATTGGGGCTTATGATTAGCTTAACCAAAGATTGTTTAGGTCGTTTTTGTGAATATAATATAGAATGTTTGGCTTAAGGTCTAAACAAATAATAATAGGTACTTAAAAATTATTTTAAAAAATACACTTCACGCATTTTTATCCCAAAGCGGGGTATGCAGAAAACACATCGTAAGCAAATGCCCACGGTTCACCAAGCGTATTTAACCCACCGTGACATGGGGGGGAGCCCATAGCCGTTATAGGATGTTCTCTTGGTGTGCGGGTATCATCACCATATTGCCTTTTTTTTAAAAAGAGTCGTATTGGTCCACGTCCAGAAGCCGGACTCGAGAACCCGCGACCTCCGACCTCCCGATTGCAAGACAAGTATCCGACCAACTGGACACAGACGCTCTGTGAATCGTTTCTATAATTATAAGTCTTATAAGTCATACCTGCTGGAAGAAGTAACAAGACATAAAGCGCGATTGAAACAAGCTAAATCTCAGTAAGTGTCACGTCACACGCACCACTGAATTATTTTGTGTCACGCACGACCTTTTTGATGACGATTTACGTTATGTGACAGAGACAGCGCTAGATGGGTGGTATAACGCTGTCTCTTTCACAGCGTGTACAATTGAATACTTACTGTGTATTTAGGCACTTTTTGATTATCTTATTCGATATACATACCTGTAGGTACTGATTAAACTGATGGACCACTTTCTTGGTCAACAAAACTAGATACAAGCAGAGGTAATCTTTTAAATGACCTGTATTTTTTGTACTATAATTAGTATTTGTATGATGTTGCGTCGTGGTCGTTGGTCGATTTCCTCCAGCCTGTGTCGCCGGAGAGTCGTTTGAATAAAGTTTCTCTACTGATTTACGATACAACTTTTTGCTCTGCAGCTCGTAAAGACGCTGAGTTGGGCATCGTAAACATTTTTTTGTTTTATAACGACAATCTTACAAGAAGTTACTGTCATAAGTATAATAATAATAATAATGAGGTGTACCAAAAAAAACCTGTCAAAGGTAATAAGAAAAGAAAGAGGTGCAACTACTTTATTGCAGTGTTATTGTTCTTCTTCAGTCTTAAAATAAGTTAAAAGTTCAAAACAGGTATTACGGCTCGTTTAAAAAAAATATTTTAAAGAAGTTTCCTCATCATGTAGGTTGCGTAAAAATTTACACGAAACGAACCGACTTTTTGCTATTTTAACCCCACTGCAGGTCCGCTTCGAAACTGCGCGAGTGTGACATTATGCATGCCGTTTTACGCAACTTACAGAGTGAGGAAACTTATTTTAAGGCTGAAAATTAACAATAATCCAATAACGAAGTTGCATCTCTTTATTTTCTATTTTTTTTTATATATCTTTGATAGGTTTGGATTTTTTTGGACAGGAAACTAACGGAAGTTTTCTTATTGTTCTAACCCCAATGAGCATTCGCCAAATCGCTCGACTTCAACGTTCGTCGACGTGCCGCTTAAACGTCGCGTCGCTTTGAGTCTGCTCCAGTGACTTGTTGTTGTTGACGCGTAGACGTGTCTTGAAGTGCCACCTCTTTCTATTGCCCGTGTCAGAGCATCAATAACTTTGCCCAAGACAATACCAGCGTTAATAAACAGCGTTCACCTGTCTGATTCGTCGGCTGTTCTACCGAGAGTGCTGAGTATAAGCCGTGGGCCTTTAATTAGCAAGTGCCTTGGCCTATTCCGGACAAACTCTTTATTTTTATACAGATAAGTTTGAATTTATTTATTTTTGGCCACTATCCGTTTGACTATCTGCTTGGGCCAATGAGTCTCTTTCCAGGCCAGACAAGATAAAGAAGTCGAAAGAGGAATTGATAATGCTTTTGGTCCATGAAACATTTGATGAAAGGAAAGATGGCTCTATCGCTAAAACGGAAGCTAATGGACATGCGCGTCCTTCTCATTCTTACCTACGGAGCTCAAACCTGGTCTTTGACTGACGTTCAAAAACACCGCCTCGGGGTCAGCGAAATATGGAGCGCAGTATTCACGTAGTCCGATTAACGGATCGAATCCGGCTATATTGAAATACGCTCAAGAACAAAAATCATGGATGTTGAAATGGGATTGGGCTGGCCATGTTGCTCGTATGTCCCCGGATCATTGGGCAAACAAGGTGACGACCTGGATCCCAACGAACGGCAAGAGATCACGTGGTCGCCCCCGAAAGAGATGGCACGACGAGATCCTCCGCCAGGATGACGCCTGGTGGATGACCACTCGAAATCGTAGTAAGTGGAGAAAAGTAAGAGAGGCCTTTGTCCTGCAGTAAGATTCAGTAGGCTAATAAAAAAATTTAAAATCCGTTAGAAATTTGACTTCCAATATAACGCCTACCCCAAGTATCGATACTAAATGATCAAAGCGATCTCGTCGAAATAGGTATATTTTATACACAGAAACCTTTGAAAAATATATTGTGAAATATGAAACAAAGCATCTAAAGAGCAAAATCTCCAATTAATTTACCAATAATTAACAGGCTGAAGCCTTTTATTGAAGAGATGCCACAAATACGCCTATTAAGTTGAAATATATGTTAGGTACCCTAAATTATTACTACCAAAACAAATTTAAACATGAAACTCAATTTCACTCTCACGAGAGTAAACTTAAGATGTTTTTTTTTCAAACCGTAATAATGTAGTGATTAATTTCCTCGTTTTTCAAAATCGTTTCTTAATGGTTTCTCCTATAAATGGGTAAAAAAGTGATTCATAGTTTTAATGACACTAAATCGTGTTAGATTTTTATTCCTTCTTCTAATAACATACATAATAATTAATGATGATGATGAATTAATACAACATAATAAAATATAATAAATAAAAAAAACAAACAGCGTCTGTGGTCCAGTTGGTCGGATACTTGACTTGTAACCGGGAGGTCCGGGTTCGAGTCCGGCTACTGGACGTGTACTAATGGGACTTTTTCAGAGCCTATGTACGCGATGCAACGCTCGTATGGTGAAGGACAACATCGTGATGAAACCCACACACCACAAGGTGTGTGAACCCTATTGGCTATGTGCGCGACGGTGGCGACGCGTAGTGTTTACAACATTTGCGGAACATTTGTCAAATAATAACAATGTAAATATTGTTAGTTTTCTTTGCAAATATAAATAAAACCAAAGATTAAAATAGTATTGTTGACTAAGTGAAATTTATTCAATGGTTTGTAAAATTAATATAATAATAAAAACCGGGTTTGAAACTATTACACATAATATTAGTTTCCAACCACAAACTGAGATAAAATGCAATAAATTAGTATTAGCCGAGCATGTAAGAACGCAATACGTTAATAAGCTAACAACGCAAAAACAGTCATGGCCCATTTCTTTGCTTTGATTTTGTACTGCAATCAACACTTGACAGCTGATCATCCGCATTTGTTTCCGATGTCTGCCGTGTTGTGCGCTGCGGTCGTTATCTCTTTGCCACTACTCGCTTTGCACATAGCCAGTCACGTTGGGTTAAATACGCTCGGTGAACCGTGGGCATTTGCTTATTAAGCAAGTGCCTCTGCCTACCCCGCTTTTGGATTAAAAGGCGTGAAGTGTATTTATTTTAATAATTAATCATACATACGTAATAAGAAACATTAGGGGCATTTTCTTTTCCGGTTATTTATCGTATTTTATTCCGATGTACCTATAAGCTATATTATTTGAAAATTTTATTGAAATCCTTTCAGTACTTTTTGCATGAGAAATTAACAAACATTCCAACATACATTTATACGTACGTTTATAATACTACGGGAAGGGATCATTTATTGGTTATTATGTTATTAAGTCCTTGTTATTAACTTTTTCCAATCTTTGGTAAAATATAATCTAGTGGTCTTTACTTTTAGACGTGGACTTTTTACTTTTAAGTACAATATAGTATAGAACATAATCTCCTCCCGCAGCCTGTCCCTATGTATGCTTAGATCTTTAAAACTACGCAACGCAGTAATTTTTTTATAGATAGAGTGATTTTAGAGGAAGGTTTATATATAAGTATAATAAATTCTTGTAATAGCATTAAATACGTAAGTTTGCCGGTTCAGCTAGTTTTATAATAATAATGTCTCTGTATTCAGTTTTATTGGGATCAGTCTTAAATAATGAAACAACACAATGAAATAAAAAACACATTTAATTAACTCCAAAAATAACATTGTAATAAAATAGAAAGAAACAATAACAAAAAATACTCGTTATATAGCTCACGTTTAGAAATAACATTGTTGCTCTTTAAAAAAATATAGACAAACATATGAAAATTCTGAGAGAAAATGTACGAACCGCGGGCTAATTAACGACGAACTGTTTTTTTATGTTACTCTTTTTTCTTTTACTAAAAAGAAACTTTTTTTCTATCAACAGCAACTTGTCGTTTTGTCGTGGCTGGTTAGCAACAGACAGCTACCTTATTTATGTTATTTATACTTTATTTGTTCTAAACCATCAAAACTTTAATAATAAAAAACATTTTCGTTTAAAAAAAATTACAGAGTGACTATACTCTAACCCCCTTACCAATAACAATAGTCAAACAGTTTTGTCTTCTGCACACGCCAAGGAAATGTCTTATAATACAAAATACTGAGTGAATTACGTAATACCTTTTATTAGTAGTTTATCAGTAAAGTATTCTAGGCAGGCGGTTGCGCGTTCCATTTCCGACGCCGATCTGATGATTTAGGGATGAGCTGAGCGGACGGTGCCCACCTGGATGTCGTACTCTTCAGGGTATTCCGGGGGAACCGGCTCTTTCGCGCGTAGATGTCACCGGGGGGGTTTTACCCCCCACTGACTCACCACATACCCTCGTCGTCTCCCCCGCAGACGACAGGGAATCCGAAAGGATTCTCCCCCCGACAAAAGAAAAGGATGATTTGAGGCATTTGGAGTATGCGACTATCTATATATGTATGTATGTAAAGGTAATCATGTCAGTCCTATTTATCACGCCGTGTGGTGACGGCGAATAGAATACATGTGTCAATTAGTCGTAAGAGGCGACCGAGGGAACTCTCCAGAAGACGGACAGCAGCGATCTCTGTGAGTTAAACCACAACACAACTATGATCGCCAACCCGCTTGCCAAGCGTGGCGATTATTAACATTTCACCGCAAATTATCCGGGAAATAATTTGGAGATGCCCTCGTCAAGCAGTAGACGTCATTTGGCTGATGATGTTTATCAGTCTGTGACACCCATTGTAAAGGGTATCCTAGTTTGAAGTCAGGACTGTGTGTGAAATGGCCCTGAATTATATTATTATGTAACAACCTAGTTCAGTTTCACGGATCTACAACTACAGAAGGTTCAGCAACCCAAGTCCCCTGGCTGAACCTTCAACATAAAGAAACCTTTTGAAACATAGGTATAAATATTTTTCTATAATTTCAATGAAATTTGCTTGAATTTTACGATCCTTGGTTACCAGTAAGGGGTTAAGTGGCCAATAGGAATGATTTGTGTAATATTAGATATATGCAGATTATTCTTCAACATTTTCCCCGTTGTAGTCGCCCAAAAAGGCCACAACGTTAGTGTAGCGCAACTCGTAAACGAACGGTCTATTAGCTATGAAGTACGGGTACTCTTGTACACTTGTTGTTCCGACTATGATGGCTGAAACAATGAAAAATATTATACTTAAAAATGTTATACTAATAAACTATAGCTAGTCAGTTAGGTTAGCTAATGACAAAATAAGTTAATTGAAAAAATTAAAAATTACCGATTAGATGCGAAAATAATAGAGCGAGTTTTAGTACAGACTTTACGTACACGTTACATTGTTCTGTACTATGCTACGATTAAAAAACAAGTTAAAACTATGAAGTACCTACAATATTTTATTCAAATAAATAATATTGAAAAGAAACAGAATCGCATTAGATCTTTACAGACTCTTGAGACTGCGTACTAACTGATTCATCGCTATAGAAAAAAAAACTTGAAAAATTCGAAACACAACACTAAATGGATATGAATTTACTGGGCTTAAAAGTTGTCTCTGTCTACATTCTAGATTCATAATGGAATACAAGAATCTCAGGAATAAATTCAGATACAATTTCCAAATTAGACGTAAATGAATGCATTAACGACTTTTGACAGTTAGCAAATGGAACTGCGCCTTTTCTGTCACTCAAATGGCGCAAGGAGTTTGATAATACAATTATTTGTGAGCTAGATACGTATACTATTTTAATATCTGATTTTTGAAATGTCAATTTTTTTCTGGGAAGACCACTTCAGACTTGAAATAATAATGACGATCTCTAATTTTCATAAAATCAGAAAGGTTGAATCTTTCACAGGTTCCTGAATTTACGCTTAACTCTAAATAGCTTCCAGAATTGTTCTTATTCTTCAAAATATAAATTGATTGGGAGTAGGTTCTTTGTATTTTTAAACTTTGAAAACCCGTGTACCAATTGTAAAAGTTTGTCCTTTTTCGTGAATATGCTAATTTAATATTAGTTGCTTATGTTAGTATTGAAGATATACATTACACAAAAAGTAACCCCATTAGCACCATGCCGTAGAATCGAACGAAAGAGCTTCCGTACTGTTCATACTATAATTCCTATAGAAATCTTCTTCTTCATCAAGTTCTCGAAGCTCTATACTAATAACTAGTGAGTTCATTTTGTCTCCTGGCCAATTTGAACCTCACCTCTGAACTTTTGATAAATAATATTGAATGGTATTTGCGTTAATAAAATACCATTCAATTTATTAGGAAATAATCCCGGATTCAGTGGTATCTCTTTCTTGGGACTTAAATTGGTACTCATCATTGATTCGCGTCTTGTTTACAACCCATTCAGTGATATGCAACTCAAAATTCTTTTGTTTAGTATTATTAAGCTTAAATTAGTATATGCAAAAAACAAACTTTCAAAATTGGCAAAATTGTTTTCGTTGCCGGTTACAATTCGACTATTTTCCAGAATTTCATGCAAGAAGACATAGTCATCGTAAGGTACCTTAATCCCCATAAAAACTGGCAACAAAAGCTGCCACGTTGGTATAACGTAATTGGCACAGGAAGGGCCGATTAGCCAAGAACGTCGGGGTTGTGTCCACTGCTGAACCTCCTGCGGCGATGATGGCTGGAAAACATCATGTGGTGATTATCACGGATTTGATCTTAATTTGATATAAGACATTACATTTTAGGAACGGATTTTGATACGGTTTTCTTTTGTAGATTGACTGATGTTTGGGAAAGGTTTATATTATGTATAATAAATGTCTGTTTAATCATGTACATCGGCGAAACAACGTTTGCCGGGTCAGCTAGTAATCTATAAAATAAAGTCATCTTAGTTACACTATTGATAACTGCTGCGGCTGAACTGGTTTGGCTGAAAAGCTACCTTAGCTTAAAATCAGATTTTTATCACATTCCTGTGACCACTATATTGTATGAAATATTGAAACTACACGAAAAAAATCGCGGTGCATCCGCTGATGATTTTATTCTACGCCTTTGAAACGGCTCGACCAATTTCAACGAATTGGATAATCCCAGAAAGATTTAGCTGAGGGAGTTCCCTATTTTATCATAACCTGGCGCAAAATATTAGTAGTTTACAAATTGATTACTTTAATACCAGAATCTTGGATACATAATTAATATGATACCTACTAAACTATTGTTTGAATACTATTGCAATATAATTACTGCAGTAATTATTGATATTGTTTTATGTCAGATGGCACTCAAACCCAAAGCCAGTGATGAATTTGATGACAATAAAGTGTTACGTGTTTGATTACGCAGGTAAATATATCAGTGTAAATTTGAATAATACTAGGAGCCAAGTCTGCAGGAACCTAATATACTGTTCTTTTCTACAGTGACATAATGAAATTACCTGAACAAAAGCAGCAATGTACTGTACTTCTGCAAAATACTATGCCTACCGTACTACTATTACAATTTCTGAATTGGCCCCCAGTTCGCTGGATTAATAAACCATGAAATACTCCTAATGAATGAATGAATGGAAATATAATGAAACACTACAAATGGATCATGGTTTGATGAACATAACATAGGCTTATGTTAGTAAACAGACTAATGTCTGAGTTTAGATTCCATATTGTGTTACTACAGATTGTTAAATGAATGTGTGCAAAAGCATGATTTTGTAATATTAATGTCTACGCGGTTTAGAAAATTTTATTTTCTTTTTCGTTTATTGGAGTTCTACAGACTTAAACTTCTAGTATGTATACATTAATGTAAGAAAGTACAACACAAGTGATTTAGTTTAAATCCTTATAACAAAGAGATGGTAATGACCTTGCAAAGGTAAAAGCAATTAGGTACGTAGATGAAAACCCATGAACGTTATAACAAAGGTGAAACTGAACACACAAACTAACAGAACACTCACAATTGTTGAGTAGATACCTTAATTTATTCTCCATAAAAACTGGCTACAAATACTGTAACCTTTTGGTACTGTAACTGACACAGGAATGGCCGATTTGCTCTGAAAGTGGGCGTACTTTGAACGGCCTTCGTTGTAATGATGACAGCTGAAAAGAAAAATGGCTAAATGGCACTTTTTCTCTTCATGTTCCTTTTGATGGCTTTAATATTTTATTACAGTGGCACATCAAGTTCCAGTCTACCTAATCCTTAATCTTAGACAGGTGTTGTATCTACCTATATTTTGTTACCTAACCTTCGGTACTATGGACGCGCTAACTACCTATACTAATTGTTTTTATAACTAATATAAAAATGACAATTGAAAGATTTCTAAAGAACAAAATTACAATCATACAAAATGATGGAAGTGACAGAAAAGTAAATTCGTAGCCCTTTGACAGATAAAACGGTTTACCTGTATCTAATCTCCATAAAAACTGGAAACGAATACTGTAACGTTCAAGTACTGTAAGTGACACAGGAAAGGTCGATCCGCTTTGAATGTTGGCAATATTTGGGCAGAGAGCGTGCTTATTACCGCAGCTGAAAAAAAAAACAAAATTACCTTTTGATTGACGTCCGTCACCGAAACCACATTTTATCTGGTCAACCGCCCGCGCTATTCGTCCGAATAGAAACGTATTTGATGAAATACTGTGGTCAAAATCGCTTTAGTGCAATTTTAGGTGGCTTTTTGTTCGTCATCAAACGTTGCTTTCAAACGAAATTGACAGACAAAAAGGATCGATACAAAAAAAAAATGCAACGTAGCTTTCTATTTTAAACCATCGCGAATCTCAGAAATACGAGTGTCATCAGGATCAAACTGAAACAGATTTCGTCGTAGTCCATGTAGGTCGAGAGACCCAGAAAATCCAGAACTAAGCTCTTCCGGTTGAAGCAAGGCGGATTTTCCGTAAAACATTTCCGATGCTGCGTTCTGATACACAATCAAATCTTGCTGCTTCCCACAGTAGTTACAAAGACTGTTTTGGCACGAGCAAAGTAAATCTGTGTCACAGAAAAAATATCAGGATCCGGCGATCCTTATTGCTAAAAGCTAATATTTTTAGATTAAAGTTTATAATATGCCTACACAGTTAATTCAGACCACTTGAGCGACGTGCTACAGAAAGGCAAAGTATAAGACACGACACAGGATAGAGCAAAAAGAAGAATAAAAATAGAGATATCAGAACCGTAGCATTGGACGTCGACTATCTCAGCCTACCACTTTGACAGGTTTGGACATAGGGATAGTTAATGATACAGATATACATTATCTGAGACTGCTCCTTGTTTACATCGAATTCTGTTCCGAATTTCAAGTTATGAGTCGAGCACCGGCTTATACTATTTGCTAAGAAAAATGATTTAAAAATTGTGTCATGAAAAATCTTGAAACCGAGAATCAGGTGTACATTAAGTCATTTATGTGTTCAGCTGTATTTATTTTATGAACAGTGTTTTGAGAATTTACATGAACGTGTTATTTGTTAAACATTTATCAATGTTATTGTTGTAACGACACAAATATGACTGTGATAAAGCCACTTTAATCAGACGTAGTAACCAAATTACCACCAGACCAGTAAAATACAAAATTACATTCAAAAAGTCTGATTTTCTACAGATGTCAAAAAAAAAACTTTTGACATTCCTTGACTTGACATTCCCGGTTTGCTTAAAACAAACCTAGCTTGGCCAAACCATTGCGATCAGCTCGCGTATGTGATAGCGTGCACGGTGTGTGGAGCGGCCTAAACAATGTGTGATCTGATCGCACAACCCCACAGCCACATCGATGTGAAATCGTCGCTACCTTCCTATACAACAACTCATTGCCATTGAAAAGTCACGTCTATAAACATGCATACACGTAATACACACATCAAAAGTGTCTGGGGATCAAGTACATTGCAATCAAGAATATATTTTACAAAAACTGATGGGGAATTAGGAAGGAGACCAATCCAGAAGATTAGATTTGTTTTAAATAAATTAGATTTTTTTAGAGCTAAAAATGTTCTTGATCCCTAGACACTTTTGATGTGTGTATTTCAAATCCATTTCCTTATAAATGAATGTATAGAATTTCTATGTTTTTACGAATATGGTATTCTAGATCCCATACTACGATGAAATGATGTTGCTAAGTGCATTCATATTTATACACATGACTGTACACGGCGGCGCAGGCGCCGGCTGAACGCGTTGTTTTGGCCTAGCTTAAGTGTTTTTGTCTTTGAAGAAAATTTCTACGAAGTGGGTCATGCATTAAATTGTCTATGTTATTTTAACAATTAGAACTGGTACATACCATACCATCATTAGTGTAATTAGACGAGTTAACTGTTATTTTTTTAAAACAACTGAAAACAACCTTATTAAATCCCAGTGAATGTTCCGCGAAACATCACGAAGTTTCTATAACGAAGTTCGATTGCAAATGATCTATCAGCTCGGAACACATAGTAGATCTCTTCTACTGGTGATGGGCTTCTTGTTATGAGGAGAACTGAAAGAGAGATTGCGCGATTTGGTTTTGCTTCAATTCACTCTTTTCTATCAAATAATTTTAAAATTTTTATGATGACCTTCAAACCCTAAATTTTTTTGTTGTTGCTTAAGTTCCAAATTTCCCCAGGTACCTATCAAGTAAACAAATGAACCTCTAGAGGTTATTGCCGACGCGTATTAATGAGTGATGGGCTGCCTTGTCATCAAGCCTCTTACTATTTGAAAATTTAACAAAGTCCCATTGCCCCATTCTAACAAGAAGTGAACTGGAATACCATCAAGTATTGTGTTCTTTCTACGCTACTAAGGACTATGGGTGGAAGTTGTGGAGAGTGTTTGATTTTATGACGTGCTGATGTGTGATTTAACGAGAATCGGTTTGTCATTGAACAGTTTTTATATCTGATTTCAGATTTTGTATTGCAGAGGAATCAAGGCACCGATTCTCATTCACCGGCGAGCCGCTTTTCGTCAGTTTACGTTTTAATGAATTCCTCCTTTAACGCCCGGAGCGTCCGACCGTCTCACTTAACTAAATTAAGAATTACTGAACTAAGTTCCTTACATTTTATTTGTATATTTAGGCTGTTTTATTTTTAGATATTTGAGTTTATCGGTAACAAATTATAGACAGCTAATGTTAACGATTTCTAAATAGAGATTTACATAAAATACGTTTGTAGGAACTTATTTATTTGAAATATTAATGCATTGGCACGAAAAGTCTTTACATCAAAACAGGTGAAAAAATTACGAACTCGGATTTTTACGATCCTGACATACTTCTTTTGTCTTATACAGGTCCAACATCTTTTATTCATCGTTTCGTAAAGAGCCGTTCGTTTTGCATGCATAGCTTATTGTAGGTACCGCCACCTATCCTATGTTCTTGAGTAGTAGGTATTATTAAAAACGTTAATCTTTTTACCCATTTTAATAATCGAAATTCTATTGCAAAAGGCCTCGGCACGGAATTTGTCAATAACATACTTTACTGTTTTGGGAACAACCCGAACCCTCAGAAAACTAAAACACATATGAAATATATTTTTAATGACAAATTAATACACATAATCAAAATGAAAAAAAAAAAAACAACAAGTCGCACAAAACGGTACAACCTTAAGGATCGCCCGTATAACATCCACGAAATCCAACGGCAGTTTTATAACGCAGTTCAATAACAAAAGGTCTATTAGCATGAAACTCTAAGCGCTCGGGAGGTTCCACGGCTGCTGCGGTAGCCGAAACGATGACAGCTGGAAGAAATATTTCCCATAAGATTTACTTATCTACATAATATGTTTAGATCACCGCAGCTAGCAGCGTCTAGAAGAGTGTCTACACACAATCTAGACCATGAACAAATTTTCGCTCGATCGACGATCGAATTAGGTATGAATACCGTGAACGCGCGAACGACTATATCGGGCAGGTTGGTGGTACAACGCTTGTCAAATTTATGAAAAATAACTATATTCATGCTAACGCATTGCCACAATTTGTTGAAGTAAAATGTTGTGTAAAAATGTTGTTAGCCAACTGAGCCAATTCAACCAATCAGTGCGCAGATCAACCTGATTATTTGCTTGATTACATTGATTGATGGTACTCTTCAACAAACCAGCCACTAGTGTCAAAATTATTTCAAACGCTTGGTCCATCCCAAAACAGGCTTTGAGCGTTAATATATTATGCATTTACATACGTCCGTACTGGAACACGTCATGTAACTTAAATGTGTGCTCACACTCTAATTCGTGTGAGCATCAGAAAAAGGTACCTACTAAATAATAATTAATCACCATTCATCATCACCATGATCATCATCATCGTCATCAGCCTATATTCGTCTACAGCTGGACATCACTTTTACAACCGTCAATTAACTGTATTTTTACAGTAGTTTTTGTACTTATCTTATGTATATTTTGTTAATTCTTTTAAATGCACGACCTCGTCCAGTTGACTAATTACTCGAAACTATTTATACATCTATACTGCGTATATTATATTAATTTCCCGAATGGTCTTAAAACCGGAACTACTCGTCAATTCAATTTGAACTTTTTCTAAGTATGTGTCACTGACAGCAGTCATTGTTGTCGCGCTAATTTTATCTCTCTCTTTTCCTAGTCAAACACTTGAAGCTTTCAAATATTTTACTTTTTAACTTCATAAAATTTCCATATGACAGTTATTTGACACCCAACTGACATGTGTTCCGAGACGGGTGTGAACTAGCAGCCTGGCACTGACAAGTAAGCAGTGAGGAGGAACCTCGCGATTTTCGATCTTACCATATTGTAATGTCAAAAGGAAAATCGCCTAATGGTGGGTCATGAATCAATGGGGAATGGGGATTGTTCACATTTTTTAAGTGGTGTTTTTTACAGTATTTTCTGAAAATATAGACCATTTTAAGAAACTAATTTGAATATTTTTGTATAAAATTGTCTAATTTCATTTTAATTAATTTTTAAAACTTAGACCGGAAATACGTCATCATTGCGTTGAAAGAACACCGTCATCGTAGCCAGAAAAAAATACATGATTGACATGTAATGATTGACACAACTATAAAATGACAGTGAAGTGTCAACCTTAAAACTAACCGTCACGTCACGTCATTTCATTATTCATAATAATAATATAATCATTAAGCGGAGTTTAGATTAGCAATAAAATTTGCAGAAGTCGACTTCTGCAAGTCAAAATCCCTGTGTAAACGTGTAGCAAGTTCATTTCTGCAAGTTTTCTCTGTGCATCGAACTTGCTGCAATTTTTATGTGCAAACTTTAAATATAGTCGACTTCTGCTAATTTTGCAGTAAAATAGCCGGCCTGTTTAGACATGCAATAAAACTCGTGATAGAAAACTTCTGAAAGTCATTTACAATAGTGTAAACAGGGTTCAGCAAACTATATAAGCAAGTTTTGCAACTTCCAGAACTTGACACAAGTCAAATGTGTAAACGGCCGTTTTGATATTCCAGCAAGAACTTGAACTTTATTTTGTAAACAAAATAAGTTTTTTGTGTTCTGCAAGATGTCAGCAAAGAAAAACCCCCAATTTTAAATGTGCAGCTTATACTTCCACGTCAAACTTATAACACCCCTCTTTTTGCGTCGGGGTTTAAAAACTATAAATTATTACAAAAATATTACCTAATCATTAAAATTTAACATCATGTACTCAATACATTCCCTTTACGAATAAGAGAAGAGGGGGTAAAAAAAAATATGGACAATAAAATTGACCGGCAGGATTCATATATTCATATTCATTCTTCTTGGACCTTTTCTTCACTTAAATCCGTTGGCGAAATTCGGTACCCACATTATGCATACTCAACTACCTCTAGCGCCTGGACTATACTTACTTTTAGTATTAACAAAAAATGTTGCATTGTTCACATACTGACATACATCTAAACAGTCTTGCAAAAACTTCTAGAATTCTACTATCACAAGTATTGCTTTATATAAAACTTGCAATTAGTGTAAACTCGCATGGAAATATTTAGCGCAATTTTGCAGCAAGTTCTTGCTTACTGTAAACTGTCTGGAAAGAACTTGCGCGATAATACTCTCAGAGCACTTGCAAAGCCAACTTCTACAAGAAACCTTGCACTTAGTCTAAACGTAATAGCAAGAACTTGGTCAATAACTTGCAGCTAGAACTTGTTAGTCTAAACTCCGCTTTAGTTTGTTTTGTTACTCCCTTCTGTCACAGCTGTCACCTGTCACACGACAAACTTCAATCAGACTTGACACCTCAGTTTTTTTTGCCTTGGAATACATTCCTATGGGCTGAGCTATGACGTCATAGTCTTAAAATAAAAGTTTAACTTAAAAGAGAAAAATAATTTCAATCCCTGAAGATTTTGTAAATCTGATTCTTGATAATGGGTAATTAAGGCTATTTCTCGAAATGGTTTTCGAATTGGACATCTTGAGAAAATTATGAACAATCCCCATTGTCTGTGGCTTTTTCTGACAGATTTTCGGGCTAAGAACTGTGTTTCTGTAGTGAGAGGTTTTCTGACAGCTTGGAACAAGTCAAAAGTAGTACCAAAACATTTCACGGGTGGCGCTCATCAGACATGATCACAAGGAGACACTCATTGACATAGAATTTTCATAAGACAATAAATCTATGAAATGACAACACTGTTTAGGTAGTGCCATCTATGAGATATTTCTTAGAACTGCAATAAGTTACCTGTCAGAAAACCTCCCATTAATGTCAAACTTTGTTTAAAAAAAAATACACTTCACGCCTAATCCCAAAGCGGGGTAGGCAGAGGCTTGCTACAGCAAATGCCCACAGTTCACGCGCGCGTATTTAACCCAACGTGACAGGCCGTTTGGAAAGTATGACAATAATGAGAGTTCTAAGTCCGAAGATCTGTCGGGAAAACGTCAAAGAAAATTCCCCATCGGTTCGACTGTACTTCCAGACCTATGAACTTGACTGTGCCTATAGGTATATTAAACGTAAACAGTTAACTGCTTTTGGACTGTAGAAATTAGAGGGCTAACAATCCTTTACCGACACATGCTTTACTGTCAGTACAGCTGTCAGATAATAAATCATTTTCAGTACCTACATGGTGTACGTAGAATATTCGATTCAAGTTTTATTTTAAGCCCACTCATAATTCGAAAAGTTCACAAGGCTAACTACAGCTATTTTATATTATTATAGTAAACACTGTTGAAAAATGATCGGTTTTTGATAACGTAAAAAATCGCTGCCGTGAACTTGGATGCCCTTCAATTTTAAAAGGCACTTTGGTATTTGTTTATAAGGCAAAAATAATCATTGAAAAAGTTTCCCGCACCAGGAATTCTAGTGTAATATATCTAGGTACCCCCATTCCAGAGAAGTAGCATAATATTGCTTATTGTCCCTACTCTATTGCCGTCTGAAAGACATGTGTGAAGCTATTTGTGTACCTTAATCTGTTTCCAAATTCAGTGAGCCACAGAATTTACATGTGTGATGGATACCTACCGTTCACTGGGTTACTTTGAATCACGGGGCTACTCTGATCGGAACTTTTGAGAAGCCATACAGTCTTAATTTCATTTTCTTTATAATGCCTAAATAAAGAAAAAGCAAGACTCTGCTTTAAATTAGGCAAAGAACAGATATTTCCGGATCACATCGTGGATCAAAGTAGCCCCAAGTTACGGTACTTCACTCAGCCTAAAAGACGATGTCTTACCATTAGATGCAGCAGCAACAGTCCCCTCCTCATCCACATCTATGAATGCCATTTGTATAGCATCCGAGACGAATATCTTCACCGCAGACAACACAATTCCTATCAGACCGGAATCATCACGGTCGAAAATCTGGGATATGTTCAACTGGAAAAAAGTGATGAGAAATAAATGATTTAGAAATAAATTTAACACTAAATTTGTCATGGCAGCAGCCTATAGGACTTGTCATTAGTGTCATTTTGATTTCAGCTTGATTGTCAGATTGTTCTGCCGGTTTTGATGCCGCTCCAGAGCAGTGCCCATTGCTGTCATATACTGTTCGCCTACTAATAATACGGTTAACTAGAAATAATACCGGCATTTCAATTGCCAGGTCGATCTGCGTGAATGGCCGCCTATCGTGATCATACAGTTGGAACTCGTCTCTCTAGAAAATGTGTCCCCGGGGAGACTCTGGTCCCTGTTAATTCGCTTATTATCGTCAAGTTCTGCTTGAAATTCGATTTTGAGGACATCCTCCACTTACAATTTTCTTAACCAAAAAAGTTTATGGCTAACAGTGAACTTTACATAGCTATCAGTTATTAATTCTTAAATTCATGTAATGTTCTTAGAATCTGGATGCTAATGTGAGGAAAAATGATATTAAGCACGCTAGCGGGGACATACAGTAAAATGTAAAACTAAAAGCACATTAATATAATGCGTTCTTACCTTCTTCAATAATTCAACCAAATCAATTTTAGTTTTAATTGTCATCTTCGGCACGAAGGTATAGACACTGCTATTGTACATGTTTTGTCTCTCCTGTTCCACCAATGTGGTGTCTCTCATTCTATCAATCAGGTCTGACAACGTTGTGTCTTCGTCAGGAAGATAATATGACAATGAAAATTGACCGCTATTCCCGTAAGGCATGGAGAGTATCTAAAAATGTTTACAATTCATAAATAAATATTTTTAATTCCAAAGACAACTACTTCTACTTGCTTAAAGGGGAATTTCCAAACAAAGTTTGACAGTAATGACAGTTCTCCGCCCGAAAATCTGTCAGAAAAACGTCAAAGAAAATTCCCCATTCGATTTCCAAAATACGATCAAACTCACGTTTAATCGTATTTTCAACGTATTAGGGCAAATTTGTTAAAACGAACTCTGACTTTGCTCTGTCAACATATTGCTTTAACACTTTCGTGGACACTAAACATGCGACAGTAGATGTTTTATTATTGTCACGTCCGCGGATGTCGGCCGCCGGGACGTGCCCACAAAAGGGTTAAGTTCTGTCAGATATCGTACTTAGGTGTCAATTTTAAGCAAGATTTTGTTGATTTTACTTGGTAAAATTCTCCGCTCTTAATCTTATTTAGCTCATACCTATTTAGATTGTTTTAATATTTACCTGGCATCGCAAAATATCACTGCGTCCATACAAGAATCTACCCTTCTGGTACATCATTTGGACTTTCACTACAGAACCGTCGGTTTTATAGAAATCTGATTCTTCAGTGTCATTTTTATTGAAAGGTTGCTGCCACAAACCCTGAAAATAATATTGTCGATTAGTGTTAATTGCAAACCCAAATTTAAAAACTACGCAGTACCCGATAGACTGCTATTTTCATTTGATATACTTTAAATTGGGAATTATGATTATAAATTACACACTGCTCCAACATTTTTTTGATCCAAGTAATTAGTTTTCTCTATTATTATTACGACTGATAAAAAATTAAAAGATAAAAGCATACCTTGAAGTACAAAGCATTCACCAGCACAGCAACCGTCGACTCACTTAAAGCGCTAGATGGAACAATGTCTGTGATCTTTCCTTGTGTCTTATTCGCCACCTGCAATTGATTGCCAATTATGTATTAGTCACTCTTAATAAAATACATATCGTAGTAACGACGTCTATCAAACTCAACGTTGATGAGCCATCATTGGCTCATCAGCTCATGCTGTAGTGTTCACTCAGCATTTGCAATATACAAGAAAGAGACACTAGAATATGCGTCAAGTTTACAGCCTTGCGGGTTGTTGCCTTGAATCCAATCGAAAGAATTCAGTCTTCGCCTTCGATGCTCCGAGGTTTGAACTTGGTAGTATACTATAACAGTGTTTGATACCTAAGTTAATTTCTTGAACAGTTGATCGGTAGTGTGATTGATTTTTAAGCTCATTAAGGTAACTGTTTGCAAATTTTTCAAATTCTTCTTCAAAAAAACTAACCATATTTTTATTGACAAATCAACTACATATTTATTGATTCATAATTACCCATGCGTTTATGATATCAGCAGATCCCTCGTTGTCAGAGAAATCTAAAGTTTGAGCTTCTGCCTGGAACACATTCTTGGTGTCGTTCTTGAAGGCATCCGTTAGAGGATACAAGTCTGTAGAATAAGTTTTTGTCGCCAAATTGAATTCTACCTCAGTAGCCGAGTTGATTTCGAGAATCAACGAACTGAAAGTACAACGAGCCTGAAAAGAAATAAATGAAACAATATTTATTGAATAACGATGTTTTAAATCATCCCAAGCCGATTCTTCTTAATAGGTACCACTATCAATAAGCGCATGTGTAAAATCTTCCACTGTGAAGTGATATGTTTGTATCTTTTACACATATGCGATTATAGTTAAGTAGAACATAAGTTTGTTTGGGACCTATCCCATCATG
>SJJU01002366.1:0-32276 GCA_012932125.1 Conopomorpha cramerella | reverse complement strand
TGGCCGAAGGTTGCGTGAAAAGTACTCGAAACCGAAGGTCATGTATGAAAAGATGTATGAATGTAGTTGAAGCGAAAGGGGTATGTCAGGACCGTGACAAATGGAGATCTGTAGTCTCTGCCTACCCCTCTGGGAGACAGTCGTGAAGTGTATGTATGTATGTATGTAGAAAGCAAAGTCGCTTCCCGCTGTCTGTCCCTCCCCATGTATGCTCAAATCTTTAAAACTATGCAACGCATTTTTAGTAGTTTTAAAGCTTGTTGTTACATTACTACAAAGCCGAATTAATGTTAAATACTTATATAAGGCTTATATCTATAAGCCTTGACAATTTGATAAGATGCCAGTTTCATCCCAGTTCTCACGTATTACTGAGTATATACGTAAGTACGTAATCATATTTTTCATTTACAGACTGCATGAATGAAGAAACGTTTGTAAGAAAATAATATTTAATTTACAAGTCCTTCTATAGAAAAACGAACTGTAAACGTACCGAATTAAGATTTACTTTCCTACGCGTATTGAGAAACATAGCTTCAAAGCTTATTGATGGTCACGCGCGGATACCTCGCAGGGAACAAGGAAAATATCGAACGAAATTTCAATGTGTATGTTGTAAGAGAGTATCTCTAAACCTTTTTCGTTTTGTAAGCGATTCTATTAGATAATCCTATGGATCGAACCACGCTTAAGACCGAATTTTCTATAAACTATAGATATATGTATAAGTACAAAAAAGAGCTATAGGGAGACGCAGTTTCTATACACGTTCGATACATTGTGTATTAAGCCGGAGAAGAACTAAATTCAAAGAAAATATTTTTATACAATTATTAGAAAATATTGCTTTTGAGTTATAGCTCTGTAGAGAGATTCTTGTCTTTTGTTATTATTGTATAAAGCTTTGATGTACTTCATGTGGATGTGGCTTTCACGAGTAAGTCTAGCATACGATTACTTATTTTAATCTGGTCTAATTGGAATAACATTAGCAATAAGGAAACGACTTCAACCAGTAAAACATTAAGATTTGTGGTTTCTTCACGGATGCCATTATCAGAATGTTTCCTAAATAAAAATTATCTATCAAAAATTGTGGTAAAAGAAAGGGATGCAACAACATTATTCTATGCTCGTTCGTCTTCGTATTCGCTCTTTTGTGGGCAAAAAATATTTTTAAACGACTTCAAAAAGGAGGTGGTTCTCAATTCGACCCGTATGTTTTTTTGTCTATGTTTGTTACGCGATAACTCCGCCAATTATGAACCGATTTGAACAAATCTTTTTTCGGCGTATAGGTAATACCTCAAGGGTGGTCCCATTTATCAAATAAAACTCTTCATTGAACTAAATTTATTCGATACCACAATGGGAATCACCAACTTTCAAGTAAATAAAGTATCATCAAAATTGTGGACCCAGTAGAAAGTTATGAGAGAACCTCTTCCTTTTCTGAAGTCGGTTAAAAGAGGAAAGCCAGCGCACGAGAGGGAATTCGTTGACTTCCGAATTCTTGGGTCAGAGGATACTTTGAACACTATTTTAGTAGCGAACTTAACTTCAAAGCCGATTTCCATCTATTCATATAATAGTAAAGTCAAATAATTATGTGCAGGTATTATACGTGTTTGTATGCCATGTGCTACATCGGATTTAAATTTCCTTTTAAAAATATCTATGAATATTTTTTAATATTGAGTTTAAAAAGTTGAAAAAAAATTAAGATTTTTAGTGGGTATACTGCGTGTAAAAGGACCCCGAGCAATGGTCTTAGAAAAGTTATTGAGCTCGTTAACATGAACAACTTTTACTATGGCTACAGTGCGGATGAAAAACATTTTTTTCATCTCCATACAAAATCTCATCTCCGGAGGCAAAAATATTGTAAAATAAATAAATATTTTACAACAATACACACATTGCCTTCATACCATGTTAAGTAGCTACAGCACTTGTGTTGTGGAATTCAGACAACGAAATATACTTACTTATATACATTTATTTTTCTATTAAATACATACTTATATATGTAAGGAGACACTCTGTATATATCAGCGCAAATTTAATCAAAGACAACCTCGAGCTCAGCAAGCGAACGTGATATTCGAACTTGTCTTTGATTAACTATAATCGCGCCGATATACCCGGTAAACATATTAAGTTATAATATCCGTGCGTGTTTAATTAAAAAGAATATATCTTACTTTTTTATTGCAAACTAGCTGTCCCGGCAAACATTTGTTTTGCCATAGGAAGTCGCTTTTGTACCCCGTGTATTGGAAGAAATACGCCTTTTAAACCTTCCCTGGACTTCCACGTGTAATTCAAGACCAAAATTAGCCAAATCGGTAGAGCCGTTCTCGAGTTTTAGCGAGACTAACGAACATCAATTAATTTTTATATATATAGATAGGCAAGCGTTTGAAAACCATTCTGCCTGGCTACACACTTGCCTGTTAAGAACTCGTTCGCCAGTGACTTGAAGGCACCCAGACTATACTGAGCAGGAAACACACTAACTTCACCAATGCCGAACAGCAAATTGTTTTGACAACAATGTTGAATATAATACGGAAATTCAGTGCCCTATAAACTACTACTAATTTCTTAGTTACAAAAGGCAAAAGCCTACAAGGAATTCCATGTCTTAATTGGTTTCCTCTTTTATCACCTTCGTTTTGACGTCAATTGTGAAGGTCGCTGTAAACGAATACCCACAAATTTGTGATATCTAAAATTATGATCTTGACAAAGGACAATACTTAGTTATTACAATCATTTTTTGTATATTCCAGAAATAGTTAAGAAAATACAAGTACATAAACTCACGTCTTCAAGACATAATGCGGTAGGTAGGAGGTAATTGGTGTCAACTTCCAGCTTATTCTTAATTTACAAGCTGATGAAAAGCTGAGGAAATGAAAAGGTATCCAAATAAAGAATGATAAATGAACACCGGTAATAAGTGACGAGATCAGCCATCAAAATATAATAATGTCGGCCTATCATAATGCTGGGCAAATGCTTCCTAAAACATTCACAAACCAAACTCAAAGTTAAACTCAAAGTAGAGAGGAAGGTTCCGTAGTAAAAAGTGCATAATTATAATAACAGAGGTTGAGACAACCATTAAGCACTTTCACGCAAAAACGATCCGAATGTTGGGATTTTTGAATAAACTTAACACCGGGCAATATACTATAACCTGGATTAGGACTTAGGTAGCATAAATTGTGAAATTCCCACGGGAACTCAACGGTTTAAACTGCGGGAATCACCGCGGGGCGCATCTAGTTAGCAGAGGCACTTGCTTGATAAGCAAATGCCCACGGTTCACCAAGCGTATTTAACCCAACGTGACAGGGGGTGAACCCATCGCCGTTAGAGGGTTCACACACCTTGCGGTGTGCGGGTTTCATCACGATGTTGTCCTTCACTGTACGAGCGTTGCGTTACGTACATAGGCTCTGAAAACGAGTCCCATTGGTACACGTCCAGTAGCCGGACTCGAACCCGCGACCTACGACAAACTATTGTAGCTGTAGTAAAAATAATGAGTAAAGAGATGATGTATGAAAATATATCTGAAGTAGATGAAGCGGTATGGACCGTGGCAAATGGAGATCTGTAATCTCTACTTAATCGTCTGGGAGAGAGGCGTGAAGTGTATATACTGAGTGTAAAAGGACCCCGAGCAATGATCTCAGAAACGTTGTTGGGTTCGTCAATGTGTTCAACTTTTGCTATGACGACAACGCGTGGAAACGAAAAAAAATTTTCATCTCCATACAAAATGTCATCATCTCCCGAGGCAAAAAATTGTCTATTTTGTATGGAGACGAGATTTTTTTTCTCTGACATTGTGACAAAATGTCAGATGTATTTATTTATGAGATAAACGTGTCAAGAACAGAACCCTGAAAATGATCAAAAGCACGGATATTCCGTTTATTATAATGCCAACATCAAAAGGTTTAATATTTACAATTCATAAGTATTATAACGCAATATTCGTTGAAAGGGTTGGAATGTTTAATGTTTAATGCGCGGCAAAGCCTTAGGGGCTTACATTTGCATATTGTGGTAATGTGACGAAGGGTCGGCCATGGCCGCTCACATAGTAGCACTGATTTGACGCAACTTGGCACTTGACGTACAGAAAAGGCGTGAGACGGGAATAGCGAAAAAAAAAACACAGTTTCTTAGATTTTAGAGCGTCTGTAGCCTAGTGGTTAAATACTTGTATCTGCAATCGGAGATTGCGGGTTCGAGACCTATGGCCTAAAGCTGCTAGGCTTATTCCGATTATCCACCCTGGAATATCTACCCCAGGGTAGATATTCAGGAAATGCGCGTTTGATTATCCACCCTATACAATTGAAAAAATCCCTATATAATTTATGACGAGGAGGATTCTTGGACGTGTGTTTTCCGACTATCCACCCTGGGGTGGATTTTCTAGGGTAGATATTCGGAATTAGCCGTCTGCTACACTCTGGTAGTTGCATCGCTCTGGCATGGTAGCGGCAAAAAGATGTGCATCGCTGATTTCGTTACTTTCATTTTACTGTCGTCCGTAGTACAACAGCGATGCTCATCGTTTGCCGCTACGA
This sequence comes from Conopomorpha cramerella, assembly GCA_012932125.1. Taxonomy (NCBI): domain Eukaryota; kingdom Metazoa; phylum Arthropoda; class Insecta; order Lepidoptera; family Gracillariidae; genus Conopomorpha; species Conopomorpha cramerella. The sequence goes on along the minus strand of SJJU01002366.1, from coordinate 27,660 downwards.
TGCCAGAGCGATTCAACTACCAGAGTGTAGAAGACTTAGGCCCCTGAACCCTTGCGATGTGAGAGAATGAGAGAGAGAGAGAAGTTTGTTGTGATGTTTAGGTTGTGCGACAGTGACAGCGCTATACTACTCATCTAGTGCTCTCTGTCACACAGTGAGAACAATATTACTTTTTGGCCTCGTGGCACGGGGCCTGATGTGCTTGATGGGCCTGAAGTGGACACTACGCAACGCTCATACTGATGGACAACATCGTGGTGAAACCCGCATACGACGAGGTGTGTGAACCCTATAACGGCGATGGGATCACCCCCTGTCGCGTTGGGTTAAATACGGTCGGTGAACCGTAGGTATTTCAGTTTGTAGAGACGACTTGGCTAATTCAAAACATAATTAGTAGTATTTTTTTAAGAAACTTCAAAAAAGAAATCTTTTTCAACTAAGTCTTATAAGTATGTTTTTTGTATGTTTGTTCGCGATTAACTTGAACATTTATGAACCGATTTTGACGATTCTTTTGTATGTTGGAAAGAAAATATTTCCATAGTGGCCCCATGATAGGGACCTCAAGGTTCGATGATGGTGGGCGACTAGTAATGCTTGAAGACGGTTCTTTTTTCTTCAAAATTATTTGGTATGGAGTATACTGATTTTGACGCGCAGTTTATTTTCCGTTTATTGCTTCATGAAGGCAACTTTAATTGTATATAGTTCACATGATAGTATAATACCGCCCAATTAATAGTTTTACCCACGCGTTTCGTCACCAGAGCGTCCCCTGGCGGCGAAAGCCAGTAACTACACGAATAGAATTAGCCTGAGTTTGACTAACTTCCCTCGTTTGATGAAAGTATGTATGAGTGAACTCAAACTATTCGCCATCGTTAGTCGAAGATATGGACAGGTTGTTCCGACACAAAACCAGATAAGGTGGAACTGGCTTTGTATGGAAATTGTTGAAGGTGTAAGACCTTTTTAAAAATAAAGTTTCTTACAGTATTTGCCCTTCGGGATGTCACGACGATTGCTGTGTATCTATTCTGCTATTTATTCTGAGCGTAGTTGAAGCGAGTTGGTCGAAGCTCATATAGCTCTCTCTGTCATACCGCTACAAGTGAAGGAGCAAGATGTTTCGTGCGCATCTTGCTAGAAGTAAATTCAACCAAAAAAAGGTTCCAGTTTTAATGACACTTCGTATAACTATAATGACATTATAATGAAGCTATTATATTGTAACAACTGTCATAACAGCGCGGCAAAGCTCTTATTTGACACTATTAGTAGGTTAACATCATCATCATCAGCCCATACCTGTCCACTGCTGGACATAGGCCTCTCTAATTGCACGCCACTGTGATCTGTTTCCGGCTTCTCGCATCCAACTTCTGCCAGCCATCTTGCGTATATCATCAGTCCACCTTGCCTGAGGGCGTCCTTCACTCCGTTTGCCGTGACGCGGTCTCCACTCGAGAACTCGTTTTCCCCAACGGTCATCGGTTCTACGACAAATATGGCCGGCCCACTGACACTTCAGCTTGCTAAAACGATGAGCTATGTCGATGACTTTGGTTCTCTGTCGGATCACTTCATTTCTGATTCGACCCTTCAGAGAAACGCCGAGCATAGCCCTTTCCATAGCACGCTGTGCGACTTTGAGCTTGTGGGCCAGCCGTGCCGTCAGTGTCCACGTCTCAGTAGGTTAACATTATCAGCCAATAGTCGCCTCACTTGGTGATCGCAGCGGTTTTGTGGATTCGCTCACAAAAAGGGATGCTGCCCGTGGCCACCTACGACCCACAAGAAGGAAAAAGTTGGGCTGGAGTGGTGACACATGTATTCTATTCGCCGTCGCCACATGGCTACTATCAGTAGGTACCATTAGACTTTATTTTCAAAAACGCATTCAGTATTCTATTCAGCAAAATAAATTTAATATATTCAGCGACAAAACGCTAGTTAACTTATAAAATGAACTCATCGTTGAGTCCCCAGAGTTCACCTCCACGGTTGTTTGTAAAAGCGTTTTAATTCAATGGACACAAATATTTCCAACGCTATTTGCAGTCCATTTACTACTTAATTACGTAAATGCCTTTTAAATCTAGATCGTTGAACTTCTGAGTCTGGAGATATTATAATTAGTGGACGCCTCGCGATTTCGCCCATGTAGTTTTTCTCCATATAAAGTGAAATGTAGATGAAAATATTGCGAAAGGGGAATGTCGGGATTGTGATAAATTGAGACCTGTAATCTTTGTATGTGAACTGCAATTGGAGAGGCCTATGTCCAGCAGTGGACAAGTATGGGCTGATGATGATGATGGTGGTCTCGTTTTGACAGGCAAGGTAAGAAAAAGCAAAAACGATTGAATTAATGCCAAATTAAATTCTAAGCCGTGTGGTGACGGCGAACAGAACACATTGTGACACCACCCCAGCCAAATTTTCTCGTAGTGGGCGTCGTCAGATGCCACAGAGGGAGAACTCTCCAGTGGACGGGCAGCAGCGCTCTCTGTGAGTTAAACCACAACACCACTGCGATCGCCAACCCGCTTGCCAAGTGTACCGATTATTGGTATTTCACCCCCAAATTATCATGAACATCATTGGGGAAGGCCCTCGTTCAGCAGTGGATGTCATATGGCTGATGATGATTAATGATATTGTGCTATTGACTAGTAGACGCCTCGAGATTTCTTGCGAGATCCGCGAGTTCGCGATTCAGTTAATTTTTCCTTAAAGAGACTTTTTACTACATGACCTGTCTGGTCTTCGAGTAAACTAAAAAAAAATATGTTCAAGTAATTACATAGAGCAGACCCTCATGAGCAAAACTAACAAAGTTACATTTACTTAATACTACATAAATTGGATTGGATTTAATCGTGTTTGATCTATCAGCCATTACGAATGCCCCCAGGCGATATCAACAAATTACTTAAAAGCGTAATTAGGAATACTTGGAAGTTGGGCATAGTACATAGATCAAAGGACTACATTTTTCGACTAGACTAGACATTTGGTTCATCAATTCTGCAGCAAATTATTTTCGAAGTTGTTTTTTTTTATTTTGCGGGAAAATCATTTCTATGGATATATCATGTCGCCAAGGGTACTGTAGCGGTGAAGTTTTTCCGAACTGTTCCCGTCAAAAATTCCATGGTGGCCTTCTCAGAGGAGGGGGAGAAGAGGAAGGGGGGGAGGGTTAGAAACTCCCGTAGGCATATCGTCCGGTCCTTAACTTTTTTACCAAGGGGATAAAAAATAGAAGCCATTAATATTACCTATGTCACGTTTAGTTACTTTCCTTAAACTGTCTATTCCATCAAATGTATACAACTATCATGTCGGGTTGTTTGTTACGAAACAGTTAGAGTGATTTTTATAAAGTTTTGTGTCCATATAGAGTATGTCTGAGAATCAAAAATAAAATTAAATATGAAAAATAGACGTGGGCTGATTCCACATCTATTTTTCATATAAAAGCGCGGTTTTTTGTTTGTTTATAGCGTATATACAAAACAGTTGCCGGGACAGCCAGTAAGTCTATAAAAATGCTTTAGAGAACACTTTTAAGCATTTGCTAGTCTATTTATTACTTAGTCTATGGACTATCGGCAATTTGGCGGCGACACTTATTCACCAGACTACGAAGAAGATTCTATCAGACAAATGGAAATTTGAAATAGGACTGGAATGTTCCAGAAATAGACGTGAATTGCTTTGGTGTGCCCTCTACCTAGAGCTGTGGTCACACTGAAATATACAATTTGAACTTGTGACTAAAACTAGAGCGTTGCTTATTCAACTGGTGTGCAGTATGGTGTAAGCGTCTTCCAGTTTTTTATAAACACAATAGGGTTAGAATGAGCTACTTGTGTCCAACAATGAGGCACACTTGTTCATTAGGTATATATAACTACGACTTGAAGATCTCCAGACTGAAGGTTACAGGTAAACAGGGGCAGGGTTACTGATTAGACCTACCTAATAGTAGACAACATTACTGACCGATTTTTTTAACTTTTAAGACTCTCGCGAATAATCTAGTAAAGTTATCTACAGTTTTGGCTATCAACATAATGAAACATCTTATACCCAATGCCCAAAAAATAAATTCTATGGGCAGCTAAATAACTGGGATATTTTTAAAAGTTTATAAGCGAATACCCAGAAAAGGGTTAAGTTTAGGCTAGGGGGTCCCGTAGTAAGGTCAGAAATGATGTCTACTACTAGCCTTTAGAGCGGATAGGCCGACTTATCCTGTATATATTTTATTTAGTTGAAATCATGTCACCGTAATTATTAATTTAATAATATAACGTAATTATTTTAGTGTTTTTCGAGACCATTTTAATACGAAATTTACTAAATAACTTGAATTTAAATTTAAATAAATTTAATTTGTTCGTAAATATTGTTTTTTTATTGCCAATAACATAGTTTTTTTTTACATATATTAGTATTATTATAAAATCCCGAATATAAATGGTACAGTTCACATAATTTAACATTTTACTCGTACAAAAGTAGCAGTGTATAAGTAATAGTCAATGTATAAGACAATTTAATAACGATCGAACTTCTATTTTCAATAACCGTCTTGTCGTCATGAAAAACGTACAACCTGTCCGTTCGCATTACATTACAGAATGTTTCCACTGAAAGGTTTTCTTACGCTCTCGTACTTTACCAAAAAGTGGTTTCGAATAAAAAAAATACTGACAGAGACATTTCTTAAGCCGTTCTGTCGACACTGACGCACTTAGGACCATATTCCGTCCGACTTCCCTCAAACGAGTATGTCTACTGAAGTAAACTTTGTTTCGTTCATTTTGTGTTTGTGTAAAAGAGTCAAACAAAGCTCAAGGGACACACGATCACTGATTATTCTTTCCGAAAACGGGTCCAAAAAGTCGCAAAATGAAAACAAACGCGAGTCTCGCCATGAGAAATGGTCCGGCGGTCGCGCTGTCTTTCGAAGATTGATTGTATCTGGAATGCGGCAAAACCGTTACTCTTATATTTACGCTGAAATGTCTCATATTTTCCTCCACATTTTCCCCCCTCGGCACTTTTTTTTTTACAACGATAAGGGATTATTGAAGGGTAGAAAGATGATACGTTCGTCCGCCGACGACGTTGACGTTGTCTTACACATGTATCGAGGAATTTGCTGTAGCGCTCCGAACGGGATGGAACTTGCCATTGTAAGTTGATGTTAGGGTGTTGAAGTAATGATAGAGAATGGTGGTTCAAGATACACTGGGCAAAGGAACTGAATATGACCGAAACTGTGCCGGTAATGGTTTACAGAGCACTCTGCTCGGTTAACTATTAATAATGTATAACATTTCATGTCATGCCTTCTTCTTGGTACAGTCAGTTTTAATATGTTTACGTCTAAAATATTTAATGTAACTACACAACTTGACCTTGGTTTCGGCAGGAATAGTATTTGAATAATTACATATTAAAGACACGGTCTGGTTTTGCACGTGCTATTAATCAGAATTATACATTATATGTATATATATGTAAGATACAAAACAAACTTTACGTATCTAAGCAAAGGAAACATTTTCTCCCACGTTTTTCGATTTAACTGGGTATCTTAAATTAAATTTGTCGATTTTGAACCGCTGAAAAAACGGAGGAGGTTCTCAAGTCGACGCGTATACGAGTGTATTTTTTTTACGATGTAATTTTATGACGCATATTTATTTACAGAAGAATCTATTATAATTATTTTTTGACTGCAAAAGGCTCCATGAGTTACATAATAACGACGTAAACTTTACTCTCAAAATACTAAGTTATAAGGATATCACGCGGTTGTACAGTGCTTTTTGCAAAACATAGTTCCTTAGAGGATTTTACTCCTAAACTGAAGATAGAAGTAGTAAAAACTTCTAGTCGCATATATAAGAAGTCCAAACATTATGACTGTGATCCCCAAACGATAAAAGGTTTAAGATATTGTTGGTTTGTTTGTAAGACACAAAAAGCATAATCATGCTTTCGTGCCAGATTTTCGATAAACGAAGAGGCATAATTATTTTTATTTGAGACTAGCTGACCCGGCAAACGTTGTTTCCAATATACTGCTAAGTTTCATAAAATCCGTCCAGTACTTTCTGCGTGAAAGAAGGACAAACATCCATCCATCCATCCATCCATCCATACATCTAGACATCCATCCAAACTTTCGCATTTATAATATTAATAGTATTTACAATCCCAACTAAAGCTAAGATAAAACTTCGTATTCACAACACAGAAGCAATATATTCAAGTCGCGCCGTGTTGGCGAACTTGTCGTGCTATCCCTAGGGACTCGTGTAACATTTGTTAGTGGTGAATAAGAGGCTTAAGAAGCCTTAGGCGGTGAAAGTAATGTTGACAAAAACCATAGGGCAAAAGGTCAGATAATGAAAAGGAAAAAAAGTCAAGATATCGGTAAATGGGTCCAGGACCAGTACAATAAGACCTTAAATTAAATATTGTTCACGCTGTGACAGTGACAGCATTATACCACTCGTCTAACGCTATACCTGTCAAAATAGACATAGACATAGACGTTCATTTATTTTTGCCAATAAACACACACAATAATTCAGTACAATGGATTACACGTACAGTACATGTTAAATGCAGCATTCCTATCTATCGTTCCTGTGTCTGTCAGCAAAAAAGAGACGCCGACTCAGCATATTGCCACGGTTGCCCGTGACGCTGGTATTCTGCCAGCACTCATGAGTGAGGAGAGATTAGTAAATATATAAATAAACTAAATATTATAACACAATTTACATATTATTATAAAGAAAACCATAGTGTGTCGATAAAGGCTTATTGTACATTGCACAAGCTGGGGCTTAACCAGAAAGCAAGCATGCCAAATAGCCAATCACAGCTCAGATGTGTTTCATGTCGCGTCTTACATGACGCAAAAGCATTCTAGACTCTCTGGGGTGGGAGCCCAAAAACAAGAAGGCTTGCAATCCTAAACTGGATAAAACGAGACTACGATACGATAAAGTTACAGGAGTGAAAGAGCAAGAGATATCTATGCACTGCCCCTTACGGTGTAGCAAGGGAATTGTATGTACTTCTGGATCTTAACTGTCATTTTGTCAGTGAAAATGGTAAATTATGGTAGTAAAAATTACTGTAGTAAATTTACTACCCGTCATGGGGGTCGTAAGAGGCGACCGAGGGAGCTCTCCAGAGAACGGGCAGCAGCGCTCTCTGTGAGTTAAACCACAACACCACTGCTATCGCCAACCCGCCTGCCGAGCGTGGCGATTACTGGCATTTCACCCCAAATGACGGATCTCATTGGGGGAGGCCCTCGTCCAGCAGTGGACGTTATGTGGCTGATGATGATGATGACTCACTCCTGCATGTTAACTTCCATACATATTGCTTAGAAAGAGGAAGATTAAGGGTGGTACACAGCTTGCAAGTCTAGTTGTGTTTTGTCTGAGGGTGGTTAAGCCATCGACCTGTCAGTGGCTAGCTGTCACCCCAAATTACACATTCAGAACCCTTAGTATACTTTTTAAGGTTCTGATAGTCATGCTACTTCGTGGCATGCTTTTGGGGCTATTACAGTGAGTAACCACCAACCCGTAAAATATCTCAAAGCTTGGAGTCTTAAGAAGAACAGTAATATTACGGGAATCGCTGCAAAAGCATGCTAATAACTAGCATATGTATTACTAGTATACTTCTTGGTATACTTCTAAGGATAATTCTTTCGTATTTCGAAATGATCGAAGACTGACTGACAGTTGCGGTACATTTTCATTTTGTTTTATAAAACACCTCATCATCAGCCTCATGACGTCCAATGCAGGACGAGGGCCTCCCCCAATGATTCCCATGATCATTTGGGGGGGAAATGCCGATAATCGCTACGCTTGGCAGGCGGGTTGACTCAGAGAGCGCTGTTGCCCGCCCTCTGGTGTTTCCTCGGTCGCCTCGTACGACCCCAAGGCGGAAAAAGTTGGGTCCGGGTGGTGACACATGTATTCTATTCGTGCTTACCACACGGCTTACAAACACACATAAAACACCTATCCGTATAGTTTTAGGCACTTGGTGTACGAAAATATTGCTTACCCACCAACGCTTGTTAATAGTGATTTAAAAAATAAAAAAATGTTAAAGTTAGGTCGGCCGTAAAGTGTGACAACGATCTTTTGGCTCGTAGCTAAAGTGTTCCACAATATCGGTTTAATTCATCGTGTTTCACATTATCACGATATATGCAAGGGCAAGCATAAACGGAGCACCTCACACAAATCAAGAAATGGACTAACAAAGGAAAGATGCAAAATCATATGGGACATTCAGCACTTACGAGCCAAAAGATTCTTGTCGCTCTATACAGTCTGCCAAGAATTTGGTCTATCGAGTTTGACGTCACTTCCGGTGTCACTAAAACTGAACTATTATTGTAGAGTCGTTATATTGTGACAAGTAAAAGTTTAGCCTTACAGATCGTTCACGGTTAGTTCACCTCTGGCGTTGTATAATGTTACTGAAAAGGTAAAATAACTGTCAAGTTAAAATACGGTTCAAAACGGTGATATAACGTGACTAATTTCAGGAAAACAACATTACCTACATGAACAAACGTTCATAGTTTTACAACATTATACAATATAACAGCCGGAGGTAAAATAACTATGTAAATGTCTGATATATAAAAAAAAAATACACTTCACGCCTTTTAAACCCAAAAAGGGATAGGCAGAGGCGCTTGCTAGTTCACCGAGCATATTTAACCCAACGTGACAGGGGGTGAGCCATGAGCGATGCAGATTGACCCCGCTTATTGTTAGCCGACTGTACGTACGAATGTGTCGCTATCAGTCTTTGACTGTACGTCGTGATGGTGTGTTTACCTGGTTTCCGGCGCACGTGCCACTGCACCGGCGGCGCCGGACTCCCCGAGGAGGCCAGCTTGGATGCTTCACCTGAAATTGATTTGTTCTTTCAATTTCCACGTAATGAGAAAACACCAGTCACGAAGAAACCTGAATCTCAACCAATAAAAAGTTATAGAATAGAGCTGATCGATCATATACAACGATTTTGTTGGATCGTGTATGGATACATACGAAACGTCATCTCTCGAGGCAAGGAATTGACTCTTTTGTACGGAGACGAAAAAAACTTTGTTGTGCTCGTCAATATGAACAACGTTTACTATGGCGACAATGCGAGGAAATGAAAAAAAAAATTCATCTCCATACAAGCCAATTTTTCTGGCTCTAGAGATTTTTTTTTAATTTCCTCAATTTCTCTCGCCATAGTTAAAGTTGTTTATATGGTCGAGCCCAACAACGTTTTGTAAGGGCTCATTTTACTAGTATAATGTAACTTTCTTTCACTAACCTACTCATATATCTTACTGATGCTCCGAAATATCACACGCGTACTTCAGTTTTAGATACAATTTTGTAAGATCTTGTACGATCGTGCCCTATTCAAAGTTTGATAAAATCCTTTTTATCGCAACCACAAAGTATTATCGTATTAATAAAGGTAGATAACTACCAACTACACTGTTATAATATTGTTTTTTGAGGTCCAACAAACTGGTTTCAATTAAGTGACATATTTTTATTAACGTACATACCAAATTTAAACTTTCAGTTTTAGTGAATCCGGAGAGAATGTTTAAATGAATGTGTGCAAAATTAAAAAAAAGTAGATAACAGACAATTCGCACTAGTGTGTGACGAGTGGATCTGATATCTCTGCCTACACCTCTAAGATCGATGTTCTTTAAACAATAAAATGTACTGAAGTAACCCACAGCGACTTCAAAAAAGGAGTATTTATTCCTCAATTCGACCGTATATACGCTGTTTTATGAAACTATTTTGAAAAATCTTTTCTTTTTCCTGAAAAAAGATATTCTAAAGTTGTTCCCTTCATAAGGAAGTTACGGTTTGATGCTGGCAAACCCGATAAACAATCATAGAAACAGGCGATTAGTAGGTACAGGTTGAAACCGGTACCGGTAATTTTCTTTAAAATTATTATAGAAAAAGTAAAATAGCGCCAACAAGCGTTACTTGAGCGAAAGTTGAAGTTTCAAAATACGGGCCTTGGTAACAGACGTCGATAAAATATCAAGTCAGAACACTCAATAGTAGCTCCTTACAGATTATACATTCTCATTCCTACCTACATAATACGAGCATATTGATACCCCATGATTGACCTTGCATGGTACCACATGATTCTACAATCATTAATATGGTTAGGTATGTACAAAACTAGTTACTGCCAACGCGATTTTATCTTAGCGGATGTCCATGTTATGATATGACAACTTAATTTGTTTAATAAATAACATGATATATGAATGAATGCGCAGTTGCGACAGTACATAAACCTATATATGTAGTACAGACACTATGTAATCAATCTTAGGACTAATATATTACGCAATTATAACATAGATAAACGTTGAATTGTAATAGACAGATATTCGCGCAAATAATCACAATGGAGCCAAACTCCGATCGTAGCGACATCTATCGGTGCGAGTTGGAACTACGTGAAAATTTGAAAAGCGTTTACAGCGGCGACGCTCCGGTTTCAGAATTTTCCGAGGCGTTTTCAATGTCTACCTCGAGAGGGCGGTAGTTGGATATAAAGAAACAAAACACGATCAGTTTTGCGCGGGAAGCGATGAGATACAGAAATTGTACTTTTCATTTTACTTAAAATATGTACTTAGATAATAATTCCTGCTGTTTACGTTTTGTCATGTCGCATATCAGACGTTTGTGGCAACATTAATTTACTAATCTCTCTAAACTGTATAAATAAGTAAGGTAGAAAATAATGTGATTCTTACCCGTCCAGCCCTGTTGGAGGTATACCCTGCGTCTCAGTTTCTCCAGGATCACTACCTGGAAAAATAAACATATTATTTTTATATTTGACCATATTCTCTAGGCTAACTAGAAAACACGCATTTTTTGCATCCATAACCCTAACCCTAAGGTTGCAATTCATATGAATATCATTAGACAAGAAGGATCATAATCTGCTTGTCACAATATGAAAAGCTCAACCTTAATGACATTTCAGTTACCTAGCTACCATCAAAACTGGAAACCACTTTTTGGCCGACTGTACCTGAATAACGGTTTATTTTTGCAATTTTACCATTTTGTCAATTTTACATTTAGATTTTATTAATTTATTTCCCTAAAATACGCCCACTCAATTACATACTTCAAAAGAACCAGTAAATACCGCGTCATTAAGGTTTTTTCAAAATATTTGATATTTTATTTCTTTTTTTATACTCAGTGACAAGCGTTTATTTTATTGCTCTTTTACGACTTCCACTCAATGACAAGTAGATTTAAGATTTCTAACAACAAATTTTGAGTATGTTCTTGAAAGATTAGCTCCAATTAGTCCTGCCTACTAAATTCTCATGCCCAACCAAAATGAACAAGCCGGCCAGATCGCTTTCCTAAAACGAACACTATAATAGTGAAGAATCTTTAAATAGAAGATTTCGTAGTAAACCATCAACAACTTGGCAGTTGATCAAGTCGCAGTCACATTACAGCATCTCTTGTTAATGTACCGCCTTGCAGAAAACGTATGAGCTTTGTTGTAAACTGAGCTTGCTTTCACTTTGAATTCTTACGTAGCCTAGCTCAGTTTACAATGTTGATGATATTTAGGATGGATTGTAGTTGTTTATGAAGAATGCTATAATTAATTAAATTGTTTATGTCTTGTATTAATAAAACTGTTATAGATTATGTCTCTGGTAACTAGTCTGATAATCATAGTCATAAGGATTGATGGCGCATCCAGGGAGGTCTGTCGCTGCAGCCCTATTTTTCAAACTAGGTACATTTCATCTCAATACTTAATTTGCGTTCCACAATGTGTACTGTAGTGCAATTCTAGTATTTTTGCTCGATCACGATTACGTTTTGGTTTAGCTTACGCTCGAGTTTAGTCGAGTTCAAAAATTACCAGAATACCGTTTGTTTGATAAAAGTAATTTTAGCTTTGTTTGCTTACGAGAATACGCTTTGACGATTCCGAGCCGTTTGACGTACTATTGAAATTCGATAGTAACACGAGAACGATAGTAACAAGTGAGTTTGGACTAAGTCGAAACTTTTTTAGTATCGACGAAAATATGAGAATTGCACTACTGTTTTGTCTCTTCCATCGGTTTCGTTCTGGAGCTTGCCGACACGAAAATCCAATGCGAATTAGATTCAGGAAAGATTTTTTTTTTTTGTGGTAGAGGGGCAGAATTCTGCTCTCGGATGCCAGGGCCAGACATTGCATTCGTTCAGTAGTAAATCTCGTCGGCATTGTATCTCTTGCTGTCTCGCTCAAAACGGTAGGTTGCAGAAAGAGAGATATGCAATACCCTGCAACTACGTTTGGAAAAAAATAGCAGAATCAGGGGACCTGCCTAAGCAACGGCGGCGCTTTGAAATTAAAAAAACGTGAGTGTATATAGGTAATTTCAGAAACAGTTAACGCTGTAATTGAAGGCGTTAGAGTTTGTCACACGAAACCAATTAAATATTTTTAGTAAGAAATTAATCATTTATACGAATATACGTGTCTTTACACTTCCCACCCTCGTCTTTTACGACAGAACTTAATTGGAAAATACGCCTTCGCAAGTAATCAACGAAAAGGTTTTTACGTAGGTACCAAAAGGGGACAATTACTTAGTAGAATACCTACTGCGGAAATGTTCTAGATGTAATCGGGATAAGTGAAAAGGTGTAACGTCGAGGTCTTAACTCGCACATTGTGAGAACGATACAGAATTATCTCAAAATATCTATCCCTCATTCGCTAAAGTAAAACACTAAAGCAAGCTACAGTGCGAAGCTCGGTATCCCTTGTGTGGTTTCAAAGGATACCATTTTTTAACCGACTTCCAAAAAGGAGGACGTTCTTAATTCGTCTGTATTTTTTTTTATGTTTGTTACCTTAGAATGTTCGCCTGGGTGAACCGATTTGGATGAATTTTATATGAAACTGATTTTTATTTGAAAGCTGGTGCTTCCCGTTTGGTCCCATATAAATTTGCTTCAGTTCCGGCAATGGCATCCATGGGAAAACCACATATATGTCAAATTTTACTGCTTAAAATCGGTTATTTTTTTCTTTCATTACTAGGTATAACTATAACCCCCAACCTCAAACTTGGCTCCTAAATTGAGGCTACGGCCCAACTTGCAGCCAAGAAGCTGGGCATCCTCTCGAAGTTCCATCGTGTATGGAATACTGCTCTCTTTTTTTATGTATCTTTGTGATGTATCAGCAAAATACCGGCTTGAAGCTCTGGAGGCATAATAGAGACTTATAGGTGACGACAGATTTGATGCTCGCCTACAAAGCCTAGAGCATCGCCGCAAGGTTGCGAGCCTATCTGTCTTCTATCGGGTGCATTTCGGAGACTGTGCTACGGAGTTGCATATCCTAATACCCCCTCCAAAAACAAGTCAAGTAAGAAGAACGGAACTGTATGGCTTAGACCTAATACTGTGTGTAAATTAACCTCGAATGGTCTTACAAACGTTGTTGGGGTACATAATAAAAGTTTCACTTTAAAAATGAATATTGGCTATGAAGCAGGCCGTTCCATAAAATATTCGTATTTCATAATCTTATGTTTAGTACCACGATTTATTAGAGGTCCATCGTCAAGTAAATTATTTTCAGTGAAAATAAACGATGTTAAGTATTTTAGCCATTATGAACTTTGGAACTTTGAGATCACTCACTTTCTTATCCGTTCAAGCAAAGCCAGAAGTTTCAGAAGCAAGTAATTAAACTCCAAGCAACATAAAATTTTATGTTTGTCACAGTAACTTGAAGTAACAAATGGTTCTACTTTAATTAAAATTTTCAAGGTTACAGATTCACTTACTGTGAGTAGTATTACAAAATCGAAAATGGAAATCTTAATAAGTGGCATAAGTACAAAGAATGCGTTGGTACATAACTACATACATACCCTTTCTACCTCTAGGGGTAGACAGGGACAATCGATATTAGCTCAATCTCCATCCGTTTATATCGTTTTTTGACCATGTCTCTGCTTGACATTAGGCTGGATAGTGGTCAAACGCGTATAGTAGGTTGGAAAAAGAAATAAAATACTAATCATCATCATCAGCCCATATTTGTCCACTGCCGGCCTCACCAATTGCACGCCACTGTGATCTAATGTTAATCTAAAATAATAATATTAATAGTCAAATAAAATAATCGATATTCTGCAATCGTTAATTTTAAACAAATGGAAATTTTAACAGTCAATAAAAGACTCCATATATCTGTAGAGATAAAATAAACCATAAAACTCGAGCCCGGTGCAATAATTTTCTGTGCTTGTCCCGGGTTGTGAAATTTATGTTCCTAGCTTTATTTCCATCACTAGGCGAGAACTACCGGATGTTCGGAGAGCGAAAGGAGTTATGAGGAAATCGCTTGTTTATATCACTATCGTCTGTACTGTGTATTTATATCACAAATTAGATTTTCTACACACATAAAAAGTGTCTAGGGATCAAGTACATTTTAGAAGATTACAATCAAGAACATATTTTACAAAAACTGAATTCATTCATAATTTATTCAAAATTTGGTGATAAGTCATTGATGCAGGCATGGGGAATTAGGTAGGAGACCAATCCAGAAGATTAGATTTGATTTAAATAAATTAGATTTTTTTAGAGCTAAAAATGTCCTTGATCCCTAGACACTTTTGATGTGAAATACAATCTTTTGTCTCTCTCTTGTCTCTCACACAACATCATCTGATGATGCAGTGGACAAGTATAGGCTGATGCCTATACTTGTCCACTGCGGGACACAGGCCTCTCAAATTGCACGCTACTGTGATTTGTTTTTGGATTCAACATCTGAAAGCCATCTGTCGCATATTATCCGTCCACCTTGCCTGCTGTGCCTGCTTGCTTTCCTGTAGTCGTCACATCTACATAAAATGGGTCCGTACGCCGAGAGACCTTGCTTCTTGCCCCTGATAAAAAAGTCCACCTTGTCTAAGAACGTCCTAGTCGTAGATCGTCCTAGTAGTAGTCCAGTCAGTTTGCCGAGACGCGGTCTCCACTCAAGAACTCGTTTACCCCAACGGTCGTCGATTCTACAGCTAATATGGTCAAACCACTGACACAACAGATCTATCGAACTAGACAAAACTGTCTCTTTGTGTGTTTATCTGTAGATAGAGTTCATCATTATCATCAGCCCATACTTGTCCAGTTCTTAATGTTACTTAATTATTAATGTTTGTTACTTCTAACCAACTTACGTAATCACGATCTACACACTTTCATGTATAATTAAGTAGGATCGAGGAAACTCCCCAGGGAAAAACTACTCAATGAATTATAAATAAAGTTAGTGATGAAACAGACTTAAATTAGTAGATAGATACATCTATATTTGATCCTGAAATACCCACAGTAGTTACTGTACTGGTGCTTACATCTAGTTTATGTAAGCACCTAAAGTATATGTTACACATCCTTTAAAAAAATACCATTCACTGAAAAGATATGTATGGATGGACTGTGTGTAAAATGGTATGTGTGTGTAAAGTGTAACTGAGACGAATGGAGTAAGGAAACGTGTTGCGCCGACCCCACCTAGTGTGGGACGATCTTCAACGAAACTGAAAAAAATCATAAGAACCACCATTGTAGTATAATTCTTTTCACGTTTCGTATGAAACTAACTACTACAACAGTGAAGATTTATTGCACTTTCGGACTTTGCGGCAAAATCCTATAGATACTTACAAAGTTTGTAACTTTTTACTTACATTCGTTGAAACTTTTGGAGTGTCTTGAAGTTTCTTCAGAATTTTTTTTCAGTCGTTCCTCTCACAAAAAGAGAATAAAACATTATTTTACTTTCTATTACTTTACGAGACTTTGCTACTCAAGTTGCTACGTTTACTCAAGCATGGAATTAAATACCCTCGTTATAGTTTAACAAACACTTTGAATTTAAATGTGCTATCCTATTGGCTCAAACTATTGAACTGGACAGATTCACCGATGGAGTGGCTATTTTTTATTGCTAAATAAATATTATTACTCAAATATTAACTTTAACTTAAGTTCTTAAAATCGCGGTAAGGACCTTAAAAAATTACGTGGAAGAATATTTGAATCCGTAGGGACCCAATTATCTGAAATTCCAAAGTTACTTCTAGTTCACAACAGCCCTTTTTTTTTTTTTTTTTTTTTTTTTTTTTTTTACGGGGGGGAATCCTCATGGACACCCCGCCGCCATGGGGACAGCGAACGAGGTAGTGTCGGACTCTTACCGACTAAACCCCCACGATGACCTCCGTGTCGCGAACAGGGTGGGTCCCGGGTGTACCCGAAGGAATTGCGTCAGGACCCGCCCAAGCGATCTGTCCGGCACTCGGACTCCGGCTCGGGGCAGACGGTGGCGTGTCTGCCCCAGCGAGCTCCATCGCTGACGGCGGTTACCAGGTCATAGGGTAACCGCCGCCCTTCTCGGGGCCGTACAAGCAGGTGCCGGGGACCCCACTCCGACACCCACGACACCAAGGACCCCTTTTAGGACGCCTTATACGCCAGGCAGGGGATACCGTAGTCCTATTCTTGTCTAAACGCCCGGAACTACAGGGCGGCGGTGGCGGTCACGACCCGACCTGATATGAAGAAGTATTATATTACTTTTGTTAAAAAATGCTCGATCATAACTTTAAAGAAAAACGAACCGATTTTAACCAGTTTTGGCCGCCCGCCCATACTATTTTTTAAGTTACCCTCGTTTTATCGGGTTTGCCATCATCAACCTCTGATTTCCTTATCACCAAAATTTATCATCTTCTATCCAAGAATTTTTTTTTATAAAAAATGGTTCATAAATGACAAGTTATCCGCAAACAAAGATTTGTTTTTTGAAGTCGCTTAAAGTAGCAATATCTTAGAAAAAACTCAAAACATAATTGGAAAAAGGAGTGTTCGTCAATAGTTTCAAAGCATTGTTTTAAAATATTTAATGATGTCTAGAGCTACATAATAAAAGCACCCTCTTACTTTTACAAAATGCTTTCATAATGAAGTATTTTATCTTACGTTCCACATGTCAAAATAGACATTCTCCAGCTTGAGCGGTTACGACCAGACAGATGAAAATTAGTATCTCTTATCGAGCAGGTTATAATATTTGCTTTTTTATATGCATCAAGATAGTTAGATATACAATATCCGAAGACAACGAAATCGCTTTATCAAAGTCTAGACGTTGAACTGAGAGATCACCTAAATAGCATCAATTTATAAAATCTCGGCGACGACGTCGACGCTAAAATGCCTGCAGAATATAAATTCAAATTGAAACATCAATCAAGAGTTCGGTGACAAGGTAGACTACACACATTTATTAGAAAAACCTCCTAAATACCGCAAACACCAACAGACTGAGGTCAGAAATATAGTGGTCAAAGTTACCTTCAAACCTCTACACCTGCACCAATATCCGCAGCTAAATCACGGTTCCTGGCAGGAAATTGAGGAAGTCCCTAAAGAAGAGCGGAGGTTCAGTATCATTAGGAAGCTCAGGTCATGTGGCCGCCGAGGAATTGTCACACACAGTGAAATTGCTGAAGGCGGTCGTGGTAAGAAGGGACTTAATTTGTGACTATGTTTCAGAAAAAAAGTATCTTTCACGCCTTTTAATCAAAAAGTGCAAGGACCATTCAGGAATAAAGTGCTACACATAACTTGACACCAGATAGTTATTTCAGGAATAAGCGGGAAATTAATGTTTTCTTGAAATAGCTTCTTCAACCCCAGAATACTATAAAGATAACTTAAAGAAAAAAGAACCGACTTCAACCAGTAAAATTTGGCATACCTATATGTGGTTTTCTCATGGATGCCATTGTCGGAACTGAACCAAATTTATATGGGACGAAGCGGGAAGCTTTCAAATAAAAAAAAACATCCAAATCGGTTCACCCAGGCGAAAGTTCTGAGGTAATAAACATAAAAAAATACAAACGAATTGTGAACCTCCTCCTTTTTTGACCTGACGTTTTTGGATTAAATAAAAAGATGTTCATAATAATTATTATGTAAAGTATTTCTACCTCTCTATCTACATCAGTAAATTAGTACGTACGTTATACCAGTTAGTCACGGATCAATGGTTATTTGTCAGATTAGATGCATATTACGGCCATAACTTTTAATGCTAATTGAAATAAAATGATGAGGTAAAATAAAGATCGTCTGTTGATAAGAACAAACAAGCACTTTATAACACGGTTAATTAAATTGACAGAGTGTACCTTCATCGTATTGAAACTGCTTTCATTAATTATCCAGGAATAAATCGATAAAGCAATGATAAAGTTTTGTTGTATGGAATTCATTATGGAAAAGATCAACTCAAGTAGGCATAATCTATTCTGCTCCTATTTTAGTGGGTTCTAAGTCCCTACTAATGTTAAAAACTCGAAAGTTTGTATGAATCATCGACCAAAAATCACTAGATATCGTATAACTGCGGAACAGTTCTGGCAATACATATCCTAGTTCAAGCATAACGCTACTCGCCGTCGCCAAATGGCGAACGCCAGTGTCGTGACTGAGTGCCTAATGAGTCAATCATTGGTTTTGCCACGCCTATTCTCGAATTCATCTGGTCGTCAGTGCCAAGCCACCCAAGTGTTTTGATGTACAATGTGGAGACATTAAGGGTCAGGCAGCGGGAAACGACTTTGTTTTACGCAATGTATTGATTGATACCAGCTATTAATTTGCTAGATTAATAATTGTGCGTCGTAATATCTACTCAGTATTAATACACTACACTAATGGCAGTAGTAGTCCTGTCTTACTATTTTATTTAGATTATTTTGAGATGTTTATGTTGCGAGAATAAATTAATTTTCTTTCTTTCTTTCTTTCTTTCATTTTATTTTTCATAGTAAAAAATAAGACAAAAAAATTATAAGAAATGTAATGTAAAATGTATAAACATTTCCTGGCGTTCTCGTGTTTTATGCTTAGCAAAAGTCAGTAAGCAATTCGTTTTTTAATCATATATATGGCCAGCTCATCATCACCAGCCACTGCTGGTCGAGGACCTCCCAATGATTTTTGTAATTATTTGGGGGTACATGCCAATAGCGGCCACACTTGGTAGGCGGGTTGGCGATCGCAGTGGTGTTGTGGTTTAACTCACAGAAAGCTCTGCGGCCCGTCCTCTGGAGGCTTCCCTCATTCGCCTCTTACGACCCTAACGACGGGAAGAGTTGGGCTGGGATGGTGACACGTGTATTCGAAACACCGTCACTACACGGACAGCTCATCGCCCAATAATTGCTCCTATACCCATATGTCTCCTTTTACAACTTGTGTAATTAGTTTTACGTTCCGGAAAAGCACGGTAATTAATTTTATCAAATGTAATTTGAATTTATTACTGTGTCATTCGAATTGAACACGTCGTTCAGCTCATATATCATTTGGAAATTGGGTTACTCGTGTAATGAAAGGTCTCGAATGTGTTTCAGATTTCAACAATTTGCATTATGGTGAGATTTATAAATCTAACATGTCACTACCGGCTTCAAAAAAGGAGGTTGTCGTTTTATTTTTTTAGGTTTGTTACTTCATAGCATTCGACTGCGTGAATAGATTTTTATGATTCTTTTTTATTTGAAAGCTGAAGCATCATGCAGCATTTAAATTCGGTTCGTTTTTGGCTGCGGCATCAATTCTAATCATCAATACAAAGTCGTGTCCCGCTGTCAGTCCCTATGTATGCTTATATCTCTAAAAATACGGAACGGATTTTAATGCGGTTTTCTTTAGTAGATAGAGTGATTTTGGGAAGGTTTATATGGATTATACAAGCATATAATAATAGAGAAACTCTGTTAATAATGTATATTGGCAAAACAACGTTTGCTGGGTTAGCTAGTATAGTATAAATCAGAGTCGCTTCCTATACCGTTAAAACGACGCAGTAGATTTTAATGCGGTTTCTTTCAATAATGATTGAGTGATTCTAGAGGAAGGTTTACATATATTATATCCATAATATAGTAGAGAAACATTTCACTCGTGCAAAACCGGGGCGGGCCGCTAGTCTTTGTATTAAATGGCATCGCGTTTATTAGAACGGGGGTAAAAGTACGGGTTACGAGCCCATTATTTTTATATCAAAAACCAAAAACGGGCCTTTCTAAAATTTCCTGTTTTTTTAATGACTGAAACTGTCAAAGCTAGCAGAAAATAATAATAGAAACAAGAGCAACCTTATCACAAATTAACCTTAGAAACAAAATAAAAAATCTATTTTTATTCACCCACATACATATTATGTTCATGTATAAATGTATATAGATAAAAGAAACTCCCATTTCCAATGCTAATCCGGATTTGACGCCAACAGCCATGCTAAGGTAAACACATCCAAATTAAAATGCTGAGCTATAGAACGTAAGGTAACATATTCCGTGAAAGCTCGTGCACAGTATATAGCTCACCTTGTCCTTAAATCGACGTATTATCATAGATACGAGAATGCCAGTGGTGCATGTTATACGGAGACAACTTTGATCCGGCTTCAATTTTAATATAAATATTATAAAATGTCTGTCATACAGGTCGGGGCAAGGTCAAGTGGGTTTTTCTGTGCATTGTCTCTTTGGAAAACATTGTATTTTTTTTTGTCGGTCACAAAAAACTATTTATAAACATCCGATAGAGGAATGTTTTTAATTTTAGTAGAGTGACACAGCTTTAATTAAATTAAGTAAATTACGTTGAAAATAGATTTGAGTTTTCCATTTGCCTTCAAACTTCAAATGTCTTCGACTTCATTCGTAAAAGAAATGACACAGGTGTATTCAGATACACTCGTGAGAAAAAAATCCGGGTCTGGAGAGTCATGTTGTAGCGGTACATATATATGTACTTAACGAAAAAGTACGAAGAAATAGCTGTCTTGAGAAATGTTGTTAATAGCCATATTACAAGAAATAAAATAAGACCAAGACAAAATTTTATCGAATTATTTTTTCTTGCTTCTCAGCCCTATTTATTACCTTCAGCCCCGAACTTCGAACCCGATCTGTTAGGTCTTCATTGACACCATTTCCCCTCAAAATGATGATGGGATGAGGAAATCCACGAGGCCCTCTTGGATTTCCAAGTTGATATACGTCAACATACGACGTATATCAACTTGTACTGGTTTAACAGTATTTGGCGTAGGTACATTTGATCCCTTCGGGCTCGTGTCTCCACCCATGGCTCCACTAGTGCAGATAAGGGGAATTTGTTTGTGGCGTGGGCTCCACCAGTTGGTGGAGACACAAGTTATGAGACCTATACTAACAGTGCACTAAAGCTGTTCTAACTTTATGAATACGAGGGTAGTTGTCGAGTATTTTGTTAATTTACAATGATGCTGACAGACCAACCGCAGTCGTCATTTTAACTCGCCAGAGTGTAGCTGGGTTTTCGCATAGTATTTTTATAATGGGGAAAAAATACACCCAGTCTATACTAACATTATTTGCGTCCCAGATCAACACGGACTGGGAATTATTTCGTGGCTACTTTGATATTCAATGTGACGGAGTAAATATTATTCTCCTATCCAAATATGTTTTTCTTGCTGTTGAACACCAATTCAACACTACTCTAAAAATGGATAAGAATTTCGCTCTCCAGTGCCGAAGAAATAAGTAGCACAGTAAACAACCTATTTTCAGAACATCAATCTACATTATAACAGTGGTTATTTTCAATAATACGCCTATGTATTGAAAACTACACAAATTGTTTTTTTTTTTTGTATACGAAACTTCACATACAAAATGGCGTCTTACTAAAAAAACAAAAGTTTTATAAACATTTGTTACGTTTTTGTATTGACTTAGTTGTACCTAACGATGTACATTGATTTGTAGATTGAGTATTGGTATGGTAAACCTTGTTCAATAACCGGTTTTGACATTATATTTTGTTATATTCTTTGTTTTTATTCTCATAAAATCGTTCATCTTAATATTAAAAGGAAAAGCTGACTGAATGACTGACTGACTGACATATTAACGCACAGCCCAAACGGCGAAACGTAGACACTTGAAATTTGGTACGGACATAGCTTAGGTACCATAGGGATGCACTAAGAAAGGAATTCCTGAAATACCCACGGGAACGGGAATAAACGAGAAAATTCTTTTGTATGAAAAATCTAAACGGCTCAAGTTAGACGCGTCAAATTTGGGATGCAGGAACTTCAAAACTAAGCGAATGAAATCGCGGGGCGTCCGCTAGTATTAATAATAATGAAGATAATTCGATCACAGATTCAATAGATACATAAATTATTTATTACCCAAAAGTGGGTTTACAGGATCGCAAGTACCCTTCGATTACATTTAAAATAATGTAAGCCAATAATGGGGTTTAATAATCGCTCATTTAATGCAAAAACGCCATATTTCACAATATTTGGTTATTGTGAAAAGAATCCTTAGTAATAGTAATAAGATTGTTTTTTCAACAGTTCACGTTTTGAGATGTCACGTTGTTCCAGTAAATGAGGGAATATGGACCTTCAGTAACAAGTACTGATAGCTCATAGCCTGAATAAACCTAAATCTCTTGACCCCATAGTCAGCTCCTGCAACATGCAGACAGCATGTGTGCAGATCCAGTAACGGTGAGTCCACCACGAAACTTAACTTTAACTATAAAGGTAACTCTTAACTAAAGTTCTAATCTATCGCAAAACTGACAAATACCCTTAAAAGCCCATCAAAACACAATGACATAAAACATGTATAATTAAAGAGATAAATGCTAGATAAAACTATAGTATGTAAACTTACACGAGTCGTCACGTATGTGGCCTACGAATAACCAGTTTGATATCTCTAATAGCGGTTTAATGGTAATCTTCATCATCATGCCAGGTATCGACGACCACGGCTGGGCATAGGCCTCCTCAAAGGCACGCCACAACGAGCGGTCTTAACTTAAGGACTCACAAGCTTTTTTATTTTTTTCTAACAAATTGTAAAAACTTGATATGTTGTGGTTTTGCTATTCACCTCGACACTTACAACGATGAAATAAACTCAATTTGATTTTGATGTTGATTGCCATAATAGTAATATTCCATCTTTCTTTATTCATACGAGGGTTATTGTTTCAAAGACTCTTAGACACCAGATATTTGAATAGGTAATACATTAGGAAAACCTTGCAGGGATTACATTCCAAAAGCAAAAGGACCAGAACTCTTGTTAACCCCTTAACACCTACGCGAATCCGGCAGAAATCGATCCGAAGTTAACATTCAAAGGGTGTCCGGTAACATAGTCGACGGGAGACGACATTTCCCCTCAGGAATTGCAAATAAGATGCTGAAAGCGAAAGAAAATAAAAAACATGTCCGTTCAATTTCAGCGAAACTGTCACGAAGAAATCGTGTGCAAGTAGTCATATAGTAGTCAATATTAGACAACAGTGAGTCAAGTATTATATTGTGTAAAATATTATTTGTTGTAATGTTACATGTAAGTAGTACTGACATAGTTTGTAAGTACTTTTGTTACTAACCTATATGAGTCTGTGTTGCTTGAAATAAATTGATTATTATTATTATATTATTATTAGATTCGACAAAACATCATTTTCATTTCATGATATGAATAACACATTTTTTTTGTCACGTCTCTCGCCACTTCTAAACTGGCAATGTTTACTTGTTGATTTCTGTGTTTGTTTCGTCTAATTGCTCAATTTTCTTTATTTAGTAATTGTGTATGTACGTGTCAAATGTAAATAAATAATAAAACCATTTTTCCTTTCTCTTGGTAAAATTATTTTCTAAACCCGTTAATTAAATCAAAAGATTACCGTCTACATATTCTATTTATAAGTAGGAGCCTAAAATCAACGAAAATATCACCAACATATTTTAGGTACTCAATATCACCGAAACTGCAGAAAACGACTAAAGAAGATATATATTTAAAAGCAGGTTTGCGCTACATTTTGACTCGTACATGTATGTATGTACGTATAGATATTTCTATGAATAATTTAAGGGTTAAGTAACGCCACTTGCTGAGTTACAAAATCTTTTCAAGCAGATTGTGGCGAGGAGGCCTTTCCTCAGCAGTGGAACCCGAGCGCATTAGTAAGCATAGAAATGATACATTTTCGACGAGCTACTCCATAGAAGACTATTTTGGATTAAAATGATTGAAACATCAGTATATGTTCCAGTTTACTTTTGAGCTAAAGATGTATTTATACTCTTAACCAGACGTTGTCCTGTCGTAACTATTAATATGAACATTTAGGATGGCCTGTGCCCCGCAGTGGATGTCATTTTTTTCTTTCATAAGAACCTTATGCTGTCATTAGTGAGCACAAAAAAAGAAGAATTAGCGAAATCGCTCCACCCGTTCCGGAGTTATGGAATGACAACGAAAAGGCTTTGATGTTTATATTATATAAGATAAGGTATTCTGCGACCGAGGGGACTGTCCAGAGTTTAACTATGACACCACCGCGATCGCCTGATGGCAGGTGGTTGCCATGTGTGGTGCTTATTGGCATTTCCCCCCCAATGGATCATGTAAATCATTGGGGGAGGCCCTCGCCCAGCAGTGGACGTCATGTGGCTGATGATGATGATAAAGGTATTCTGCGTCTAAAGTCATATCACATAAGACTAGAGCGTAATATAACATAGTAATTACGCAGATCGCTCACGCCCAAGCTTTTTCGAGCTTAACCGTGGCTCCTGATTAATGAGAAGTGCTTTAAGAGCTTTCAGTGCACTTTGCCTTTTCCTCGAAGAAAATCAGGCACGGGAAGCATTATATAGGCAACATAAGCTCTCTAAGCTTTCAAAGCTTTTACATCTCTTGAATTTCAGAGCGTGGGATTATACTACGAGTGTTATATGCCCATTACCTACATTTATTTAAGTTGATTTGCAGAATTATTGTTTGACGAGTCCATTGGTCAGCATGGCTGCCTCAATTCCGTAGGTTCGTGGGTTCAATTCCCAGCGCTGACTGGTACTTTGTTGATAAGCTTTTAAGAACTTGTGACAACGTGTCTGGGTATTTTATTAATAGTTTATGTATGTATTTAGAAAAAAAATGTTTACGTAAGTTTATGTCGTTGTCTGATTACCATAACACAAGTGCTTTAGCTACTTAACTTGGAATGAAAACAATATGTGTAACTGAAGACCCATATTGACATTTAACTCCTCATTAATCTGAATGGTCGTTTTGGTGTTAATTTTTATGTCATTATTAGTCAAATTAATTACACTTTAAGAAACCTGGGGTTAAACTATGTAAGCCATGATTGATATTTATGCAACAGATATTACGTATGATGGCATTTACAAAAACCTCATAGTCCCAACGATGTTATGAAACAGCTGTACCTATTAGCCAGCATTGTCTGGAGATTATTCGTAAAACATATTAGCAGGGACCATAAAAGGGTTAATCGGTAAGAAAAGCCCGAGTAACACATTTCAATTTTATTAACTCTCTTCGGGATAAAAAGTGGGAGCATACAATTATAATGGAGTTGGCTATTTAACATTTTAATTAAACGACTTCGTCTCAATTCGTGGGTTTTTTAAAATGTTTTTTACCTCAAAACTTTTGACTGGGTGAACAGATTTGTATGAAACTTTTTTTTTGTTTCAAAGCTGGTACCTCCCGTTTGGTTTAATTTAAATTTTGTTCAGTTCCGACAATGGTATAAATAGGTACATGACAATCAGTAAAACTTTACTAAATTGAAGTAGATTATTTTTTCTTTAAAATTATTCCATGCTAGTTTTAGTGCCAAAATTAAAATTGCTGGAAGATTTAAACACTTCTACGTTCAAGCTAGCATCCTACTAATATTATAAATATCAAAAGCTTGCACTTAAAGATGTATGGATCTTTCTTACTGTTTTCCGCGAAAATGATAGAACGTATTATATCAATCTTGGCGGGGAGATAGATGATGATAATCTGGATTACGACGTTGGCTATATTTCATTCCGAAATTACCACGGAAACGGAAATAGAGGAAATAAACCGCGGGGTACAGCTATTCAACCATACCCACATCACAATCAACTCAAAACAAACTTCTTACATTACCAATGTTCAAGTGACACTGGAATTCACAGGAAGAGCACGATTTCCCAATTTTTTTGCAAGCTAATTCGGAGTGAATAAAAAATCGTCCCGCCGCCGCGCTTTGAACCGTCCCAGTAAAATGCTGAGCAATTGCACGGTTGTCGAGCTGCCACTGAAAAGCAATACAACAAGTCCTATGACGTAATCCCTTGTGGAACCTCAACGAGCCGGGACGGAAAGTTTCGCAATATGATCGGGTTTTCAAACGATCGGCTACGACTTTAAAGACGTACAGGAGTTTTATTGTGCTCTTTGTGTGCAATAAATTAATAGAAACCAGCTTAGGGTCCAGGAAAAACGTCTGTTAAGCCATGGTTATGGTGGAGGTAGCTATCTTTCAAGATTTCATTACGATTATACTCGTAAATACAATTTGCCTGTACCAAAGACTTTGAGACTGTACGAAGCGTATAACAAAGGGTTTGTTTTTGCGAGCCTAATGCAAAAGCCTACGCAACGCTCATAAGGAAGTCAAGTAAAAGAAAACATCGTGAAAAAACACGCATAAAATAAGGTGATTGAACTCTATAACGGCGATAGGCCCACCACCCTAATACGTTTGATGTGAAAATTGGCTTTGTATATGCACCTGCTTACGCGGGTATGGGACTTACAAGGCGTGTAGTGCAAAATATTTACTTTTATAATATCTAAATGTATTCATGTCGCCTTAAATTTTTGCTGTGATATTTCGTTGCTTGAAAAACTAGGTTCCGACTCAGCTAGTGTCATCTATACATATCTAACGTAAACAAGTTTAGTGCTCTAAATGTTCTCCATTCTGCTCACAACTTCTATCCCAGGCTTCAACAGAGACAGCTATTGAAACTACCCACATCACACCAAAGTACAGTTCACAATTTCCCCATTACTATGGTAATAAAATCAATTTAGTCCTACACAGTGTACCCAGATAATCTAGATTCTCGACAATCTCCAGTCTGGTTTTGCCGATAATCTCGGCGGAATGACATCATGATTGAGCTAGATTGTGAACGCATCTTGCAATAAACCTAGGATGGTATCTTATCACCTGAGCGTGGGTTGATGTCAACGAATTCCTGAGGAAGAATGATCTGAGAAATATTGTCACGCTCTTATATTACAAGATTAGAATCGTACTAAAAAGATACTTAAAACTTGGTACTGATGGGAGGAATTTTAGGGTTCCGAAGCCAAATGGCAAAAAAACAGAATCCTTTATGGATTCGTCATGTCTGTCG
Organism: Conopomorpha cramerella; assembly: GCA_012932125.1. Lineage (NCBI taxonomy): Eukaryota > Metazoa > Arthropoda > Insecta > Lepidoptera > Gracillariidae > Conopomorpha > Conopomorpha cramerella. The sequence continues at coordinate 132 of SJJU01002366.1, read as the reverse complement.
GTCACTTGAGTTCAATCGGGCATCTGAAAAAATTAAATACACTTCACGCCTTTAATCCCAAATCGGGGTAGGCAGAGGCACTTGCTAAAGCAAATGCCCACGGTTCACCAAGCGTATTTAACCCACCGTGAC